>NQII01009332.1:0-53952 GCA_002778355.1 Clitarchus hookeri | reverse complement strand
TATTGTTGTAAGGATAGTGGTTCTCAATTAACGTTTCACTGTATGAATGTAGCTCTGACTTCAGCTCCACGATTATTCCGTGGTGCCACATTCTCCACAGCAGGGAGGCATGAATTGATCCTCGTCAGCTGGAGGAGGTGGTAGTGGTTCTCCATGAGCAACTGCAATGTTGTGTAACACAGCACATGCAGCGATGACCCTGCTGGTTGTATGGAGGCTTGTCCGTAGTCGATGGCCCAAGCATGCAAACCTGGGTTTCCATACTCCGGACAGCCTTTCCACTGTGTTCCTGGTCCTCTTATGTGCTGCGTTGTACCTGTTTTCTGCAGCTGTTGTTGGGACCAGTAATGGAGTGAAGAGAAATTGCAGTTGAGGGTAGCCATTGTCTCCCAGCAGTATTCCTGGCGGAGAGTGATTGTCAAAANGTCTCCCAGCAGTATTCCTGGCGGAGAGTGATTGTCAAAACGGGTCATCACCCTGCTGTTATTGAATATCCTCGAGTCGTGGGTACTGCCGGGCCACCTAATCACAATGTCCAGGATCTGTAGGTTAAGGCCTGAGATAACCTGAAAATTTAATTTAACAATGTTACCGAACATATTAACAATGATAAATGCTGGAACACAAAAACATTTTAGTATTGGCGTATTTAAAATAAATTGTATGGTATTAAATTATTTGTATCCAATAAACATTACACTAACTTACCTGAACATTGAGCGACATATATCCTTTCCTATTACGGCACACCTCTGCAAACTGGCCACCTGGGCTCCTAATGCCAATGTGGGTGCAATCACTGGTGGGTTTCTGGTGTAAGTGGGTGCATTCACATAGAACAGCCTGTAATTATCCTGACGTTGTGGCTGTCCAGGAAAATGCCCAGCCAGTTCAGAGTATACTACCTGTTACAAAAGTCAGTATGTGTAAGAAATGCCTCTGCTTTATTTACACAATTCAACTCAACTACCTGCGAGAAATACACGACACCTATTGCAGATATTACTGATTACCACACAAGCTTATTTAATATTGCATGTCAGACATCTCGGGACGTATGTACTGCACAACACTACTGTGGCCACACACACATGACAGATGTTTAAACACGAGAAGATGGACTAAAGTGTAATTTACTATTTACATTGTATAGGATATTTGCCAGTAAATGTACTGTCCACATCATTTACAGTGTTCTGACGTAACCACCCTGAACGTCATGTTGCACGAACTGGTATTTTTAGGAATCTAATCTAATAGGTACTTGTGCATGGATAACCTAGTGGGTACTTTTGGGTTGCATGGCTCGGCTGATTTGCATTCCTTACATAGTATCATTAAGGGCTGGATCTGCAACCTATTATACTAGCATGAACAAACTGCAATACCAATTTCACACCCAACAATTCATTTGGAAGTCAACTGATTTGCGCTTGGGGTTAATGCATCACCTACCACACGCACCACGTAGCTTTAAATCTGCATGTGATGCTTAATATACTACATAAATTTATATTTATTTACCTTTACAATTATGCTCACCGTTGCCTGATTGACATGGCATAGGTCACCGCAAACATTCTGCAACACCAAAACATTTGCCATACAATTCTATTTAACCTATTCACATCCGACATGTCATACAAACATGCCTTGCTGGCAATTACATGTTCTATTTGGTGTCTGCAATGCACATTACATACTGCCTCAAACATGTGCAACTACAATGTACAATTAACTTCATTATGCTGTTACCTACTTAACTAACTAGAAGACACACAGAACATGGCATACAAACTACTTGCAATTGTAACTTTGTTACAACGTATACACAAAAGGAAGGTTTATTTTAAACTATCTACAAATATAAAACATTTTAATTATGTTAGAAACTTTAAAATGGAATTGAAAACATATCTGTTAATGAAAGCATATTATACAGTAGATGAATATTTAAGTGACACAAACAATGGTTGACAACTAATAATGTTTTGTTTTGTGTTCATGTATTTGGGTTGTAATGGATACTGTACTTCCAATTTTCATAATTTGGTTACGTAAACCTACATTTAGTATTCTATATATTGGCAACTGATAAATTGCTGTTATGTGTGTATGGAAATTATTCATATCTGACAGATGTAAGTCCTATTTGTCTATTCATGTAATTATATTGCAATGGGTACTCTAATTCATATTCTTCGTATGTTGATAACTGAGATCTTGTATTCCATATATTGTCAAATGACAAATTGTGAGTATTTTTGTATGGACACTATTAACATCTTACAGATTATTGTCCTATTTGCTTATGAATTATATTTAATTTGTGTAGTCTGTATTGTTGACAGCTGACGGTTTATTTGTATTCTGGTATTTATATTTGACAAGTTACACTCCATATGTATCGAGATTTATGCGATGATAAATAAATAAATAAATAAATATCATTGTCCTAACGACGGGATCATTTAGAGGTTAATGCACTCCGTTTCCATTACAAATGCATACGAAAACCAAATAACACTGTACCCACCTGGAAACTATTGCGGCCATAAAATCGGAGGGCGATAACAACTTTCAGGACTGGTGGTACTGGCAATCCTCTTCTATCTCCATTATCGGCGGCAACAAGAGGCACAATAGTGTCCATTACAGTCTGTTCCGTGAAACGAAAACGTTTCACAAACTCTAGTTCCGAAAAGTATTCGCACGGGTTTTGACCATCGTGCAAATACAGACGAGGAGGTTCATTACGTTGACGATTCTCGACACGCTGAAGTAAATCCAAATGATCTACGTCAAATAACCTCGCCACTTCGTACTCCATTGCAATCATCACCACTACACAAGACCGTTGTTTACATACACATCACACTGAACATAAATGGGATGACCACATTAATTTTTCAGAGGTTAAAATAAGCAGTGAAATAATTCCCACATGGTAATTACAATAAATGTTCATCATCAAGTATAGCATACGTCACAATTGCTCTTTAATTGAACGTTACAAATTATTAAGCAGGTGTCATTTTCGATGGTTCGGCCTCCATCTTGCTTAAGGAAGCTAAAAGGCACCCATTGGGCAGCCTTATTTCTCGCCACTTCCTTTCCTTAAATTAAAGGTCACCTTCAAGTTACGCTGAAGGGAGGTTCTTGCATTGTAATGAAGGCTTCCTTGTTGATTTAAGGCCGCCTTCGTGAAAAAGGAAGATCTCTGCATACGGCCCTCTATCTCCTCATATATTTCAGCCTCTTGGCAAGCACTGTCAGCAAGAAGAAAATGTAAAGCTTCACCTGTGAGTCTGAGCTTTACAAGCTAGCTGCTCACTTTACGAGTAATTACAAAAATATTAGTAGCTTGTTCAAAATTAATAAAAATTCTCTGGGAATGTCTTCTGGTTTGCCACTAAATACTGGGGCAGTTGGCAGCTATATAAAATTCCCAACATGCATTGATACAGTACTCGACAAATTCTACCTGTCCTTATCTAAATTTAGTGGTGTACTGGCCCTTTGTCTTTTAAATTCCGAATTTTCATGCTCTAACCCTTCCGGATTTAACATGGCTCTTAACCTTCTACCGTCACTTAAGAGGCCATCGTGACAAATGCCATTCACAGAAATAAAATGTGGTTGAACATCCTTCTTCAACTCCATGCAATATGTTCAGGTTATCCAATAGAATTACANTTCACAGAAATAAAATGTGGTTGAACATCCTTCTTCAACTCCATGCAATATGTTCAGGTTATCCAATAGAATTACAAGGCACATTCCATTCCATGGCTAAACCTTACTGCTGGTGCGAGATTGTCCACTGTTTTGGATGGCAACTTCAACTTTGTCCTCAGTTCAGCTCCTTCGTGACTGACCAGCATCCTCATCATCCTCCATACTCCCCCCTCCCCGGTGCAAAGCTCTGGCGCCACTTAAACACAGCACTGTGGCCCGCATGTTAAGCACATACTGATGCAAGATCAACATGGGATTTGCGCGACCATTTGCTGTGACGTGATCAGTAGTGTCGACAATGACGGGGCATTTCTAAACAGGATCACAACAGGGGACGAAACATGGTTGTGCACGGTCTGCAATTGAAGCAACAATCAGCCACCTGGAAATCACCATGAAAGTCGTGACAGAGTAAATGTGACACGTGTCAAAAGGCAAGGTGATGCATGAACTGTGTTTGGACTCGTTTGGTATTGTTCACATGGAATTTATCTTACAAGGAGCAATTGTAAACCTGCCTTGCTACGTGGAGAGCCTTTGTCGTCTATGTGATGCAATTCGTTGTAAGCGTCCTGTTCTGTAGTGTAAGAAGAACTGGCTATTGCTACGCTACACGCCTCTGTACATCGTCCTGTGTTTGTCTAAGAACTACTGGCAAGGCAACAAGTCACTGTATTGCCGCACCGTCCATACTCACCTCATCTCACATCATGCTATTTCTCTCTNCTCCTGTCACTTAGCACAAAAGAGTACTCATGAAGAACGTTCCGCATCAACATGTGATGAGGGAAACCAGAGTGATATTGAGCTAGCTGCAGTAAATTCACTGTAGATTACTTGAAGGGAGCCNGCTAGCTGCAGTAAATTCACTGTAGATTACTTGAAGGGAGCCAAGGACCTTTGCAATATCAAATTTGTGGGTTTCTGGTGATGAAAGTTCTTCTTGAATGCCGGAAAGCCATGTGTGAAGGTATGTGTGGGTAGCTGGGACATCAAAGGATGAACTTCTGTAAATTAATTTTCTCTGTTTTAATTATGCACACATTTTTAGTGTTGACGAGATTGCCAACGGCTTCACAAGTCTTTTGGCAGTGATCATTGTTGATGTCATCTAATTTAAGTTTACATTTATGTGCAGCCAACTTAAGGCTGTGTTTCTATTTCTGACTTGCACATTTGTGTTTCACGCTTGAAACATGCTTAATAAGTATGTCACATCTTTCGTGGTCAAGTCTGCAGCTGCAGAACTTGCACATTAACAGTTTACCATTGACATAGAACCCATCCTTGGCTAATTCTTTTGCCCTGTCACTTATAGATACTTTTGTTTTATGCAAGATAGAAATTGTAAATACTAATTCATAACATCGTCGACTGCCTTGCGCCAACAGAACAAAACAATGCAAACAAGAAATACTGGGAATAATATGCTGGCAAAACACGCTCGACAAATTCAAACCTAACAGTGATCAACAACACAGCAGCCATTCACTCTTGTTTAAAATTGTGACCACGGGTGCTGGCGCCCAATTTGGAGTATTGACTAATTCTTAAGCATTATGGGCGCTCAGAGCTCTCTGTACCTCACACTACACACTATTACAAACTGCCAAATGTAGCACGTATGTTGCATCTTTCCTAACATCTTTGATTTTCCAAATGGCTGCTACCATTACTTATATTTGTGTAGCAGCAAGTTGTACCTATATAGTCACCAGTTTTGATTATCAAATGTTATTTTCAACAGCAATAATATTTTATATGGCATTTATTCACATTTTTAAAGAAGTCCATTCATAAAACAGACTGTAAGTATTCATGTGCATTGTATTAGCTATAATTTCATTTTACTGCAGGTTACCACAAAATCGTCTCTCTACTGATACAAGTTCATAGATTCATAAACTAATTTTTTTGTAACACCACAATTGTGTTTATAATAATGGAAGCATTATGTTGTTTAAAAAGCTGATATTAAGTTGAGTGGTATGGAATGGGCTGGAATTGTTTTAATAAAATGGGAGCCAGGTTGTGTCAAGGGCGAGGATGAGAAAGAACCACCAAAGGATCTGGTGCCTCTCGTAAAGAAGAGAACCTGAAGGTGGAGGTTAAAGATGAAACGGAAATACTTGAAGCAATAAAATACAAGACAGGCTCTCAGTCTGCTGAAACCACATTGCACAACTTGCAAACCAAGAAAGACCCGTAATACATTACAATGGNTGTGTCAAGGGCGAGGATGAGAAAGAACCACCAAAGGATCTGGTGCCTCTCGTAAAGAAGAGAACCTGAAGGTGGAGTTTAAAGATGAAACGGAAATACTTGAAGCAATAAAATACAAGACAGGCTCTCAGTCTGCTGAAACCACATTGCACAACTTGCAAACCAAGAAAGACCCGTAATACATTACAATGGGTGTACATTTGTACATGAAAGGAATGATAAATAAATTAAACCATTTTGAGTTGCATACTTCTTTTTTTTTTTTAAACTTTGTTCTGCAGTGCCGGTCAATCTAATTTTATTCCTTTTTAAATTCTATGTACTTCCCGATCAATCAAATTATTACAGGAAATACAATCACCCAGCACAGGACATCTTTGAATATATAAAATTTTTAATTGATTTTTTTATGTGGTTTATGCATTATATATATATATACATGTCACAAGGAGCAATTTAAAAATAGTTTCCAATTTTATTTCTGAATTCTATTAACGGATGTCTCTTGATAACTTACTGCAAGGGCATACAATCAACTTTTTAGATTGCATGATTAATGCACGATTGGCAACCAAAGTCTTAATTTTATGTGATGTAATGTTAATAAAACAGAACTTAAACAAAAGAAACTTAAGTTGAACGTCAATGGTTACTTCAAGAGACATTCTAAGATTTCTCTAGGATGAGCATTTAATTTTTATCCCGTGTAGACAATTACATAGACTTATGTATAATTTTCATATAGCAAGCAGCTTAAAATTTTTAAGTATAAAAGTTGTCAAAGCTGGTGTCGGAATTACCACTGTGATGGTTTGTTATAATTGTTTCAGTCCGGTAATTTTTTTTAGTTTTTCTTACTACCCTATCACAAAAAATTGCTAATTATGCAAAAAATGTGCAACAGAAAAATTTTTTTTTGCTTGAATATTTTGTCAACAAGTCTTCAGAATTCCATGATCAGTCGCTATTAAGCAATTCGCTCACCTTACAATTTTAGTTAAATATTAAAATTGGATTGTCCGTCTTTTGTATGAACCAGCCTTAATACAGATAGCAAGGATAAGTTGCATTATAATTACTGTTATTAAAATATTATCATTATCATTATTAATAAAAATCAATCAGCATCATCATTTTTATAATTTTTTGCTATTACACCATTTGTGGAATATTGAATATTACTTATTGTGTTGTATTTATAATATTACCAATAAAACCCACTGTTATATAATCAGTGCGATTTAATAATTTTTTTTCCCAATTTTTATGAGCAATACAAAGTTGTAATAAGGTCAAAGGTAAATAAGAGAAAGATATGGAAAACTGGAACATTGATCTAAAATTGCACAATGTTTAATTTTCCTGCCTAAGGATTGCAATACTGAAATATGATCATATTTTACACAAGCAGTTCAACCCCATTTCACGTAATCTTTCATTATTCTCCCTCTTGTGCTTTGCATGCAGGGCATATATAAAATGTATGCTCATTACAGATCCGTTTTTGAAGAGTATTGCACACTTTTTCGTCTTTCTGTTTCTCTTGCGTGGACAAAAATAATACTTTCCTTGGCCATTATCCTTTGGATAGCATTCAAGTTCAGTTTCATTAATTCCTTCCTCTCTTCATAGTTTTTCGTGATGTCTCTGGCATGCTGGGGGTGGAAGATTGACTTAGAATATGGAGTTTCTTAAGCTCCAAGGCTAAAGTCTTCAAAAATGCATGTCTTGGTATTTCTACATCTGTGTTGGACTTTTAGATTATTTAAGAATTATGCCACAGATGTTCATTATTAAGAAGAATACTGTCGAAGGCCACCTGTTACTTATTCAACATACAGTACTGATCTTTCAGCTCATCGACTACATCAACAAGTCAGATTGTAGAAGGTAATTATGTCTGGTTTGTTGAGGTCCCCTGATTCCTCATCAATCTTGTCATCAGAATGTAGTGTGTAAAAAGCAACACGTTTTTATTCATTTTAGGGACATNAGAAGGTAATTATGTCTGGTTTGTTGAGGTCCCCTGATTCCTCATCAATCTTGTCATCAGAATGTAGTGTGTAAAAAGCAACACGTTTTTATTCATTTTAGGGACATAAAATGCAAACAAACTGCTTCTTGGCGGTCCTTCTTTTATGTTGTTGAAGACAGATGGAATTTCTTTTTTGTTTTTACGCAGTGTCCCAACAACAATTGTTCTTTTTCTAGGAGGTCCATAGCTAATGGTACAGAAGTGGAATAATTGTCCATAGTGACATTTCTACCAGTCTTGATAATTAGGACAATAATGCGCTTTATAACACTGCTAGCACTGTTGCCGACCAGCATATATCTCCAAGTTACTTGTATAAAGTGTTTGTACATCAATAAAGCCGTACACCTTAATGCCGTATTTAGCCAGTTTGTTTGCAATATACTGCAGGAACTTGCAGCATCCTCGAAAAGCTTCAAGCATTTCATGGACAGTTGTGTATTTTCTGACTTGGTGATTGGCTAAGCATCAAGCAACTAATTCTTCAAAAATCTCTCTTATTGGAGCTAGATTATCAGTTGCCTTCCATATAACTCTGTAGTTAAGGCCACCAAACCTCAGGGCACGTAGCAGCATATAAAATCTCAGAATGTTTCCGAGCAACAATGTCACTGAGAGGTCCCATCGTCACTCCACAGTCCTTCAACATTTGTGTGCTGAGCCTTCTCTACCCCAGCCACCACTGAGTTTAAATACAGAATTAATGTTAAAGAATTTACTTGATAATGCAACATTTTAGATATATCCACTCACACTAATAGCATTGGCATTGCCCAAGGAATACTTCCAAGTTGAGAAATTTGCGAGTTTCATTTTTTTTCTTTTATTTATACATAAAAGGCGGTGTTTTAAAACAAAATTATCACTAATGGAAAATAATAATAAATAAAATGTTTGGAAAGTTTTATTGCATATTTTCTGTTTTCATACATATATCTTTTATATCACACATTTACAAGGGATTTCTTTAACATTGCTTTCCCTATAACATTTGTGGCTACAGGCTTAGTTGGCAGCACTTTTTGTTAACTCCACACAAGAAATGGGAATGTCTACTAAGATATGTTTAATGCTTGGATGACAACGTGCAGAGAAGTGTCTGAATGGGAGAAGGCAGGTAATACTGAGTAGTTACAGATTGAGGCCCTGAACAAAAAAGTAACACCAGCCTTTTTTAAATAAACAAACCATTCTGCTGTGCAGTGCATGAATCAAAGGCATTGTTCCTGTGCTGTATAACAAACAATTATCTTCCATACTTCCACACGTGTAATATCTGTAGTATATGAAAACTTTTTCATGTAGCAGAACATAAATTACATGGATGTTACGATATATGTTTACATGGATATGTTGCAGAATGAGTTTCCTAGCATTGAAAGTACATCTACTTCCAATATGCATTATTTCAGGAAACGGCATAGCTATGTAGTGTTTACATCTGCTTCCAAAGAAATCATTTTCCCTAACATTTCATTGCGTGTAGCAGGTGCTACGGGAGGAAGACCTGTAGTTAGAGGAAACAAAAACATGTAACAAAGACTGCAAATTAGGCATAAGAATTTCCGTTAAAAAAAATGTTTTGTAATAAACCCCAAGTGATTTGTTTTGTAGGCTCACATTATAGTCCATTTCAAAATTTTTTACATATTAAGAAAAAAAATTAGGGGTAACAGTTCAATGACTATATAATGTAATTATTTACATAATTTCTCATTAATTTAGAGAGTTTTAGTTGTTATGCCTATTTGATTGAAACATCATTATAAAAATTAAAATACACAGTAACTCTAATAAATCACATTACCCACGTCCCACAATGACTGATAAAGTTTGATTCCTGACGGGTCACACGACGTATATAGGAAACATCTGGAGACGCGCTAGTCGGGCTGGGGGTTAAGCCATTCCCTGGGAGGACAAAGTGAAAGAGGGACAGAGGAGAGCACGTTTGCCGAATTCTGGAATCATTAATATTATTAGGAACATCTTTGTTCGACAACCACCTACCAGCCACTCTAGTACAGGACTTGACTTGGGAAACATGCATTTCCTAAGTTCCCCACATGCTAAATGTTGTTTGTTGATGTTACAGCCAAATAAAATGTGCATCAACTATTATGTTTATAGCTTGATTACAACTAACACTCTGAGCAATCTTGTCTGTTTCTCACAATCTACACCAATGCAACAAAAGCGTCAAAACCTTGTATAGACTGTTCACTGTAAAATGAGCACTTAAGAAGTCCTAGTAACTTTTTTTCCTATCAGCTATTTTTTAAATTAATATAACAATGTCAGTAATAAACACAGTGTACGTGTTTCACTGTATATGAAAGTTATCATCTAAAGCTACAATAAATTATATTTATTGACCATTATTCCAAATGAGGGCTTCAAATGTGCTCACTTTACAGTGTAGTACATAATATTTTTCAATGTATAGAATGCATTTATACCTGTCTTTTTCAGCTCTGTATGTACAGCGAGATAGTGTAAAAACTCTTCGCTGGACATCTCCCAGCGGATGACGCAACGTTCCGCGCCACAGCTACAGTCAAACACGTACACCAATACGGCCAGGTGGTTCCCCTCTTCGGCCGCCATCAGACGGTCGACTCAGAACTGGCACGGACCTGGGGATTCTGACTGTCTAATTAAAACAAAGCATTGCGATGTCCTCAAAATGATGCTGACGCAATGTGATTTCTGCCCAGTGCTCTGAATGTCAACGTGAAGAAATTCAAGCAAGCGCGGGTAAACGGCGGAAGTAACTATGGTGCTGCATGATGCTGACCTGGTGCCTTCTCATGGCCACCAGCGTCTGAAGTTGTGAGGTGACAATCGGCTGTTATTACCATTGGGTCAGGGTAATAACAGCAACAGAGGTCTATTCACAGCTTCATCTAAAGCCAGGCTCCAGACTCGTGACTGTCCGTCAATTGAGGAGAGAAATTTATTGTGTTTGCGCTTCCCTCTGGAAGTGTATCGGCTGTCTAGAGTAGCTTTTGAACGTATCCTCGTCTTATTTTCACGACTGGATGTAGGTGGTGCGACACAGCTTTTTCCACAGAGGGGTACATGAACATAAAGTACATCCGTCTGAGTTTAACGAGGCCTTGCCACCTCCAGCCAAGGGCAAGGCCCATTGGCCAGACGAGGAGTTAAAGTTGTTGGCGCGGGAAGAATTCTTCTTGCCACCTGAGACCAAGTTTGTAAATCTAGCTCAATGGTACACAGTCTTGGGCCCATGACAATTCTTTTATGTTATCTCCGAGCAGACCCAAGGTACGAAGAGAAATGGAAGACAGGAGCCAAGAAGGCCATGTCCCACATCCCCATGATAGACGACATTTTGCATGTCCTAAAAGGGAAACAATCAACTGGCAGCGCTGAGATAATAGGCAATCTCGCGGACACACTGTTAATTACGACTGCCCGACAGTCTCAAAGGCCATTTTTCCCCCCATACTCTTGGTTGGGACAGTTATGTGCAATTGGAAGAATCCCCCAAGTTCCCATTTGGAAAGACAAACTAATAGACCATTTCAATGTGTCAGGTAAAGGTGCGTTTTGCTGCTACAGAAATATTTGCACAGTGCAGCATATCAATATAAAAGGGAATTTCACTGAACAAGAAACAGGTGCTACCTCAATCAGAAGGGTTCAACCAGATGATGAGGCGGGTAGCCCTGCCGCTGGTCCATCTAAAATTGTTCCTTTCGTTGAACGAGTCCATCTGCAGCTTGATGAGGTGAAAAATGAGCTTCGTGAGTTTGATAGTGGTTATCACTGTGTGGAATTGTTGTGTTTGGCAGCAGAACTTGCCATCGAGGGGAAGCCAGTCTCAGAGTCCTTAGATCAGTGGCTTAGGAAAGTTTTACATGTTAAAGATGGAGTGAGCCCTCTCCCCAGGCCGAGAGACCCGCCCGTCGCACTGTCCAAAAAGGAGATGAGGAAATCTGAGTATGCCTCAATCCAGAATCTGTGGAGGCGTGACCGTGCTCGGGTGGCCGCTCGTGTCCTGGGTGACGAGGCTCTGAATGGTGGCATTGTGTATCCAGCGGGGACTGCGGATTGGTGGTCCTCTCTCTTCTCCTCGGGTGAAGGATTGCGGTCTGAACCTTGTGTTAAGCCGTACGACCAACTTTCCGATCTTATCACCGTCAAGGAGGTTCGGAGGGGCGCCATCCGTAGTCAATCTGCTCCTGGCACTGATGGGGTAGCCTTGAGTGACTGGGCTTCTGTCCCTGATATTCTGAAGGCTGCGTTGTTTAACCTCTTTCTGTTGATTGGTGACTTACCTCCATGGCTCCTCTGAGCGAGGACCACCTTGATTCCCAAGAAGTCTGCCCCTGCGGACTTCAGACCGATCACCATTACTTAAATAGTGAGCAGGCACTACCATAAGATCTTGAGCAGGAGACTCCAGTCTGCTCTTAAGATTTCACCAGAACAACGGGCGTTCCTCCAACAGGATGGGTTTGCAGAGAATTGGTCTCTATTGGCGGAGGTGATGGCTGCCGCATCTGAGAAGTTCTGCCCACTGTATACGGCGGTCTTGGACGTCCGCAAGACATATGACATGGTGCAACATCTGCCCCTTGTCAATATCTTGCGGGCTAGAGGCGCGCCGTATGCAGTGGTGCGTCATATCTGGAATGTTTACTCCCAGGCCTCGACAGTACTTCAGCTTCCAGGTGAGGTCACCCCCGAGATCCCTGTTCTTCAGGGGGTCTGGCGAGGTGACCCACTGTCAACATTTTTGTTCAATCTTGTTATGGACAAAGTACTTGGAGGCCTGGTGAGCTCTGTGTCACCACCTTGGTGATCATCAGATTTCTTGCCTCGCTTTTGCCGATGATATGATCTTCTTTGCTAACACCAGCGTGGGTCTGGAGATAAATCTGCAGCAGTTTGAAGATTGTCTAAGTAAGTTCGGACTGGAGTTGTCTCCCTCTAAGTCTCACTCTCTTGCATTGGTTCCGGTTTGGAAAATGAGGAAGACAAAGGTGCTTACGGAGCCCCTCTTCAAGGTTGGCGGTGTCAACTTGTCCCCATTTAGAGTGGAGGGGNGGCGTTTAAAGCCAGCCTTGAGGAGCCTCTCAAGAGGCTCATGTCGGCACCTTTGAAATCGTATCAATGGTTAGAAATCCTCAGGGTATTTCTCCTGCCCTCTCTTGATTAGTAGATATAATTTTCAAGAGTTACCAAAGGGGCGCTTAGGGCAATGGACATCCTAATAAGAGCATCTATAAGGAGGTGGCTTCGACTACCCAAAGATGTGTCGTTGGGGTTTTTCCTAGCCCTAATTTCTTCAAGAGCGTTGGGTGTCCCATCCCTGCTGAGGTCAGTCTCTTCATGGATCCTCAGCAGGGTGAGGAATGTCACAAAGTTGGACTATCCCCCAGCGAGGACCCTTGGTGACCTGCCGCTCTTTTCGGTAAGGGTTGAATGGGCTGAGGGGGCAGCTATGGTCGACGGCAGGCTGCTTGATTCTTCTGCTAAAATCAAGACCTATNGTTCCTTCATTGAATTTAGGTCGGCTGCGTAATGTCTGTAAGTCCGACTATGCCCCAGCGCGACATCTTTGTAAACTACCCCACTTTTCTCGGAGGGTGGAATGGGGGGAGAGTGCTGCTGTGACGAATGGGCAGGTACTGGACACTTCTTCCAAAATTAAAACCTTTTGGCTCACTGTCTGGTTAGGTTCTGTTGACGGTACTGATATGGAGCCCACCACTCCCTCTTCAACCACCTCTACCTCTTGGCTTTCTCAGGGGGCCGGGGGGCCCCTTAGTCTGATTTCATTTCTTATGTGTAGTTAATCAGCAACAGTCTCCCAACAAGGGTGAGAACTAGTAATGGCAGGAGGGGCCCCTCTGGCTCCTTGCCTAAGTGTCGGGTCAGGTGTACAGTAGCCGAGACCGCGTATCATGAGGTGCAGCAATGGGAGAACACCCATGAGACGCGTGTCTCTCAGCACAACCATCTCGTCGAGGTAATGGCTGATAATCTGTCTGGGAAGGGCTTCCTTGTCTGCAGGGAACCACAATATCGAACATCTGAGGGACTACGCAAGCCTGACCTCGTGGTCCACAAAACGGGTCAGGACTGTGCATATGTCCTAGACGGACAGGTCATGCAATGTAAAGGGCTGAAGTGGTCGTTTGACAAAAAGGACAGGTATGGGAAAAACCAAGATTTGTTGGCATCCATCAGGGAGGAGTTTGGAGTGGCTGAGGTTGCTGTACTCCCGATCACTCTTTCGTGGAAGTGGGTGTGGTTCCCTCAGTCGCTCTCCGCCCTGAAGGATGTGGTTAAGAGTGATTCCTTTATTAAATCGCAGCCTACCCGAGTCCTCTTTGGCTCCCTTATGTTTTGGCATAGGTTCTGCCACTCTACTAAGCTCTCACCTCGTGTCGATGTGATTCAGTAGTCTTAGGGTTTGTTCTTTATTTATCCATTTGGTAGGGAATGGGTGGATTACCATCCCGGTATGTAGTTGTTAATCTTGTGTGATCTGACTGTTTATTATGTTTGTTTGTGTTTGTCTGGTGGGTGTTTCAACTATAAGGGACGCAGATATCCTCCTCTGGGTGTTCTGAGGGAGTGGGTGGCAGCCACCACAACCTGGGACTTCCCATGAGCGAACGAGTACCAGTTGCGCTATGTATGGGGGGAGGGTCGTGACACGCTCCTATGCAAGGGTTGCCCCCCTGAAATAGGTGCGATTCCATCAATGGTTGGTAGGTGGTCTTTCGGAGGTGGTAGATCCTTCCTTTGTCGCACGAGTCTGAAGAAATGGCATTTCTATCTTCCCCTACCTACTTCCCTTGATCACCTCTCCCACCGGCTGACAATCGTCTGACCTCGGACTTTTATTATCCTTATCATTATCATCGCATTCCTACTTATCCAGCAAAAGTGTGGTTTTATTTTCTACACCCGTACCTTAGTTGTTTGTTACCAAATGGTAAGAACTCTTAAAATAGCCAAATGCCTCGTCATCTTATTAGTGACGCACATTAATGGATTAACAAGATTCCCTCTGTCCCTATCTACTATCTAGCAAAACCACTGCCAAGGGAACGGGCTTGGGAATCTCAGTGGGGAAAGAAGACTCCATTAACATGTTACACTATTGGGGAAAATTGAGCATATTCTAATTTCAACAACCAAACTCAATACGTATTGTTATTTCAATAATTAAATACATCCCTGAACAAACAGACTGTCCTAAGAGCCCCTTAGTGCTATTTGAGATTTAAGATACCTTCAGCAGTTCAGAAGATATTTGAGGATATAGAGTTTCATGTAGTGTTTAAACTTGAAGCCTTGCAATTTACAACAGCTGTAAAATCCTGTACACTTAGCACTTTATATAAAAATGTGGCCACTCACAACAATTTCACAACCTTCTTGTAAAATTACATTCCTTTCCCTACATTTAAAGAAAACTTGAAAGAATCTTATTTTTCTTGCTACTAATATTTCTAAATTTTGTGAAAATGTTTGGCAAATAATTGTTCTTAATTCATGTGACATTATTTGTAAAGTAACCAGTAAGACTGGTGTCTCGTGACCCTAAACCACTATGGTTTGGGTAAGAAGCTTGCAAATAAACTGATAATAGTGTATCTACCTTTCGTCATTTCCATAACATCTGAATTTATTTTCCCCGCGTGGTTTCAGGAATGTAATTTGGACAACATTATTCTCCAGTCACCCTTGACACATTCTGACATATAGTAAAACTTGGTATTGAAAATTTTGACAATAGCCAATGCACCTGGATTAACATTGCATGCTATGGAAGTAGATTTGAGCAGCTTCCTCCTTGGTCTTGCAGTCATACTGTACGTTGTAAAGTAACTTTTAGACATAAATGACACACACATAAGAAGCCAGGATGTCAACTGCATATAATGTTTGTAGAGTGATGAACTCAAACACTACAACTTTGCAGTTAGTTTGTACAACTGATATGCAATTATCAATTGGATATCGGATCACAGTGGCCTAAAGTTGGCAACGTGCTGGCGTGAGTCATGTATGGTGGCCTAAACTGACTGACCTTATTTTGGCATAACTTAGGTGAAAATTTACAAGTTGTTCATTACATGACAAAGATGTGCTAAAGCGTTGATATTGGTGCCATCTGGAAAATCATACCTAGAGCTTTCTATTAGAGGTATACGAAGCGTAATGTATGTAATATTGTTAGTGAAAAATGAAAGTAATTAATGAGTCAATTGAAAATTTCTTTGTCAATCCAAAAGCACTTCGGTACAAAAGGGAGTCTAATCTGCCATTGATCAGAAGCACCACATCTATGGAAGAACGAGTGAGTCTATGGAAAGTAGGAAAGATAGCATGGCACATGCCACAAATTCACTGTTAAACCCTGCCACTTGTCCTCTATACAGTCAAACTTTGATTGATTTGTCCTACTATGTTAAAGACTTGATCATCACGTGTGTAAACTTTTCAGTATAAATATCACGTTTGGTAAAGGGTATGTGTAGTGTCACTTAATATTTTTCAAACATTAATTCAATTTGTAGGTTGAATTTTGTTAGGATTGTAAACAATAGACTCAGACTCAACTTTAAAATATAATGATGAGTTCAGGTGACCAATATGTTGACAGGAACAGAACTTACTTCAGTTTGCAAGATGTACGTACGAAAAACCTAAACCACCAGAAACACATGGAATAACTGTCACAATTCCAAAGTCTATGCATTTTTAATTTATCTGTGAAATGGTAAGTGTGTTAAGTTTTTTGAGGAAAATATGTTGATACTGCATTAACAGTACACATAACCTCACTTACATAAAGAATCCTAAACCTTGATTTCTAAGTACATTAATAATGTAGTGTTAACCGTTCTGACACTACCAATTTCAAAAATTAACAAATATTCAAAAGAATTTATGAATATAACTGAAAAAATTATCTGCCTCAAGTGGTTATTACACACGCTGTACAATGATCCTAACAATCAACTTCTAAAAAAATTACTATAAGATGAAAACAGGGCTGTGAACCAGAAACAAATATGTAGTAAATCCTACAGTTAGTCACGATACGGTATTAAACACATATGAAATAGAACAATTTGTTGTAGACTGAATTATGTATACCAAACGATAAATCACATAATGGTCATACAATAAATATTTACAACTTAAATTTAATGATGCTATCACCTATAAAGAGAACATAACCTCACTTTTCCAAAAATACTAAGGTAAGGTTAATCAACACACATGATGGGGTGATAACTGTCATAAGATTAACATATTAGATGGAATAACATCTTTAAAGCCATTCAAATAAGTTCATAAAGGTACTGCATTAATCCCATATATTAAAGAAATTACAGAATATGTAACACACACTTCCTACAAATTCACTCAATCAGGTAAATTTTTTGCCACGCTCCCTTTATGATTACGATAGGTACGCCAAACAAATGGAGATATTACATATTACTGGAAAACATGAAATTAATTTGTCAATGGAATTAAGTCTTTAAAAATGCCTTGATAATTATTTTGCAACTTCTACATTACGACATTTAAGTGCTTAATTAGGAACAAGTTTTGATTGCTCAGAAATTACCAAACAGATTTATNGACTTCTACATTACGACATTTAAGTGCTTAATTAGGAACAAGTTTTGATTGCTCAGAAATTACCAAACAGATTTATTCTATCTAGCCAGTTACATAAGTAGCATACAATTAAATTCATCACTTGGTAACAATAACCGGTATTCCAATGCGGAAAAAGTAAAGTGCACAATACCACATTTGTAGAATGAAAGGGTTGTATTTAATAAAAGATTAATGTTACAAGTTCAACACTATGGACAGAGCACAGAGGTTAAGGTATTGGTTTGCATTTTTTCGGGGGACCTCCTGTTGGGTAAGGTTAATGAGGAGTCATGCGGAGGTGGATAGAGTAGGACAATGGGACATTGGTTGTTCTATGTGCCGTGCGGCCTGGCGGCGAGTCATGTGGGAGGTGGGATAGAGCCAACATCAGGTCAATTGAATTATCACCACTAACTGGTATCTGTGGAAAATGCCACTTTATATTCTGAGTTTTCTGTTGGTGCATGTGGAATGTAGATGTTTACAAATTATGTAGTAACATAAAAATATTAACACAGTGACTTCATTTTACTTGAAAACAGTGAAGTGAAAAATCATTATGTTATGAGAATGGGGAAGTGAAATATTTACTGCCAATCAGTGGATGTCCCATTGAAGTCAATACACCATGTCACCTAAATGTGCTTGGATTTTTCTTTACACTCCCAGGTAGCACAGAATATAAACAAAAAATACATGATAACCTAATNACCTAAATGTGCTTGGATTTTTCTTTACACTCCCAGGTAGCACAGAATATAAACAAAAAATACATGATAACCTAATGAAATGGTACAAACAAATTTGTGCATCAAACATTCCAATTTCTGAATGCTGCAAACACTGTGATTTGGTTTATTATTAATATTGTTTGAAGCAAATCGTGTTCAAGATGTGTACGGAATATTTATTTGAGAATGCATTTGTGTTCTTATTTGCACAAAATCTCCCTCCATTTTCCATCTTTACAAAAAAAGATGATTTCAAAAGTACGGTTTAATAGTGGAGTACTTGAGAGTCAGATATTGGCAAATCGTCCTCTCGTGGCTTTACTAATCTTGTTTATGGGCTGTGCCTGCCTAACATAACAGCTTATCCGCAATCATCTAGCTGCAGCAGTAAAAGAATTTCTGAATCTATTAGAAATTCCTGCTAGTAACTTTAAGTTTTTGAAAAGGTTTTTTTTTTTTCAACCTTGAACAAGCTAGGGGAAATATTGATTCAAATGCACATTCATTTGAATCTGTTAGGATACACCAATCTGTAACAGTTTTTATAGGACAGTATTTATAGTTTTTACACAGCGCTGCTGTGTATTGTATTCCTTGGTGGTGCTGTGAGACCCAGACACACTTACTTTGTTGAGTCGCCCACAAATAGCAGAAGCTGNGGTGCTGTGAGACCCAGACACACTTACTTTGTTGAGTCGCCCACAAATAGCAGAAGCTGTCTTCTTGTGCCTCCTGCTAGCTTCCTATATAACCCTCTTTCGTATCTCTGTTGACTTACATCAGAGTGGCTGTTATAGTTTGTGCGCTGCTGTGTATTGTATTCCTTGGTGGTACTGTGAGACCCAACCCGTGCAATCATGTAAGTACTTTTAAAATGTATGTTCTAACTACGAGTTTTAATGTTTTGACTTAAAGTACTTACTCAAGCAGGCTTTAAAAGTAAATACATGTGTGTCAGAACACGGTTGGTTTTAGGATATATGGAGATTGTTTCTTTACCTGGAAGAAACAAACAAACAGTTGTACAACTTGAGCAATCCTCGTGATATGGAACTTCTAGAAGAACCTTCGTCTGATGATATTTCTGATAATACAGACACTGATGACGATAAAGATTATGTAGTTACCATGACCACAATAGCAGTTCGGAAAATGATGCAGACGAAGCAAACATAGAATCAAATCAGATCAATTTTATAACCTTGGAAACAATTATATTTTGGGGAAAGACAGCCGGGCAAAGTGGAGTAAAAGTAGACCGGTGCAAAGGGTTTATACTAGAATCCATAATATCATAACAGAAAACTTCCAGGTGTAATCGGACTTGCCAAAGAAGAAAGAATAGGAAATGCAGTTAAACCCACCAGTTTTCCAGTGGAATATATTGAGCTAATAGGAATTTGTCAGCTCAGAATCAGTCAGCTCATCACTCAGAATGGAGGAGCGATCGTCTATAGGAAGATTTTTACCCATTTAATTCAAAGAGAAAATACGGATGTATTATATATATATACAGGGGGTGGACAAAATAATATGAACACCTGACATATACACAATATTTATTTATTAATAAGGTGTTGGGCCACCATTTGCTTTTAGAACAGCTGCAATTCTTCGCGGAATATATTTGGAGATGTCTGAATAGTTTCCAATGGAATGTTGTCCCATTCTTGTACCAAAACATCTGCCAATTGCTTCAATGACGTTGGAGATGGAAATCTGCTCCTCACTCTCTGCTCTAAAACTTCCCATAACGGTTCAATTATGTTGAGATCTGGCCAGGGAAAATGTTTGATGATATTCTGATGCTCCTCAAACCAAGACTGAACCTTTTTGGCATTGTGTATGGGCACATTATCATTTTGGAATATGGTAGTGTTTGGCAGCATTATGCTAGTCATAGTAAGAACTTTATCATTAAGGATGTCGAGATATTCATTCGCAGTAATCCAGCCAGTGATGCGAATGAGAGGACCAGCTGAATACCACGATATAGCCGCCCAAATCATAACGCAACCTCCCCCATGCTTGACTGTAGGAAGCAGGCAGTCCGGATCGTAGGCTTCTTTTGGGGTTCTCCATACATAAACCCGGCCGTTTGTAGGAAACAATGTAAACGATGATTCATCGGACCATACCACATTCTTCCAATCATCAAGTGTCCGGGTTTTATGATTGTGGCACCACTTCTTTTGCAGCTTAGCGTTGGCTTCAGTTATAAAGAGTTTCACAATTGCAGCTCTTCCATGATGTTAGCTTTGTGGAGCTCCCGCCGTACTGTTTTTGTCGAAACAGTATTACTCAAGTGAGTGTTGAGTTCTGCTGTCACTTTTGCCGCGGTAGTTTTATGTTGTCTGGCCACAATTCTTTTTAATGTTCGTCGGTCTCAGTCAGTTAACTTTGGGTTTCGCCCACTATTCCTCTTCGCCGATGATGTTTTACCATGTTTTGTGTATGCTGTAATTACCGTGGATACTGTGGCTCGTGAAACGTTAAACAATTCAGCTGTTTTTGTCACAGACGCTCCCGCTAACAGAGCACCAACGATTTGCCCTCTTTCAAAGTCTGAGAGATCACACATTTCACCGATCACTTGTTTTAACCGTTACGGAACAAAGCGTATAATACACTGAAATATAACCTACAAGACTTGGCACGTAGACTGTGCAATACATACGCGTCCCATTATTTACACGGAAGCAGTGTTGCCAACATGCAACAACATGTACTATATTGCATGGTGTTCATATTATTTTGTCCATCCCCTGTATATTAAAAAATGTGGTAGCACCCTGAAGAAACGCTCATACTACGTTTGCCCCAGCAAGGGAAAAACAAACTACTGCACTCATGTCACCCAGCCACAATGCCGAAGCGGAGAACAGTTTCCTGGTTATCATGAGCCATTTTAGGGAGTGCAATGACCTAGCACAACATGACCCCAGTAGACATCTCCATGTCCAGATGGACGCCAGTGAACAAGGCCTAGGCATCATTCTGTTCCAACTTGGTGACAATGGCTTATCATCGAATACAGCAGTGCCATTTTTGGTCCATCCTAAAAACGATATGTCAGTGAGAGAGAGAGCCTTGCAGTAGTATGGGCACTCAAATGGTACCATCCATATTTGGAGTACCAGCACTTCATGCTATGGACCGACAACCGCAGTCTGGTCTGGTTGCACAGTACATGTGAAGTGCAGAAGTGCAGAACAAACTAACCATCTTGTCAACGCTACTTCAACCACACGTCTTCAACGTCGAGTATGTCCCAGGCACAGAGAACCAGCTTTCCTGGTCATCAGGTGCAGAATACACTGCATATGATGAGGAAGAGTCTCCCCCCAGCCCTACTGAACATGCCATGGACACCAAAACATCAACCTGAGCTTACCTCGTTGCACCAGACGTCAAGCTTGACGAGCTCTGGGATGCTGTAGGAAGGTCGTAAACAGCTGACCGGACGTGATGGCCAAGGTTACACTCTGCAGCCAGCCGGTCAAAGACCATTGTCACGCAATAGACTACCGACTGGAGACAACACTGCCTGGAAAATCTATGTGCCAGCCACACAACACACAGACATACTCCACTACATGCACAGCACAGCATTTACAGGACACCCAAATGCGAAGCAAACCATGCAGAACGTGTTACTACACTTCTATTGGCCTAACATATGTGATTAGGTTCGAGAGTGTTTACCATGAAACAACTTTAAGGCTCGATGTACCAAAGGCCAACAACAACAACTCAAAACACCTAGGTTCAAGATGGTAGCTCTCTATCTATGGAAAAAAGGTTCGTGTTGGTCATCAACGACCTGTTCTCCAGTTGGACAGAGGAATAAGCAGTGCCCAGCGTGCATAACAGAAACATCAATAGAGAACGAGTTTTCCCATGGCGGGAATATCCTTGAACATGCCGTGGACCACTCCTGCATGGTATGGTACAGCCACTATCATCATGTAATCGGCCCACAGTCGTTGCACCAGTGCGGCCCACGGAACACGCATGTCGTGCGTCCCGCTGCGTGTCTCCATCTTTCACTTGGAATGGGTCATGACCCGATAACGAGTGATACAACCAAATGCCTGTGGTGTCCCTAGAGATATCTGAGTAATTAAGATAGGCATCAAATGTTAGATGTGTATAAATATCATTAGAATTTATCAACCACTGGCAAATGTTAAGGGCGAATTTCACTAAGAGGATTGCAAAGTAATCGCAGAATAAATGCACGCCACATGCATATTTAATGAGGTGTAGAGTAGCAAGGCGAGGGTATTTGAAGTGTTCTTTATCATTTTCCTAGTGCAATTGTGTTTCTTATCAAGCCAATTAGTGACGTGGGATATAATTAGTCTTTCAACCTGACCATTCCGGTCGTAGAGTGCCCCAAAACTTAACAGACCTAAATTTCCCACGTGCTCTGCAAGGCACCACATAATCATGTTTTGTATTTAAATTAATGCTTAAGAAAGAACCCTGAACTCTCTTTAAGGTAAGGGATGTCCATCACGAACATGTAAAACATACAGACAATAGGACCCTTCCATGTTTTTGTAATGAGGTCAGTAAACTAAGATACCACGCGGAGTGGTGCGAGCTCTCGGCAAGGACGCTGCTGACCCGCGCCATCTCCGGGAGTCTGATTCCACGGGTCTTAGGTGCTGCACATGCGTCACATCACGGGGGACTCTCATACTTTGTTCTGAACACTTAACTGCAATAGGTTAATGTACTTTACTGGAACTTTTATTTACTTTACCAACAGTCTTCCCCGCATTCACAGCACCTCTCCATCAGCTCAATTTACCGACCCCGGAGGTTTAATTACTATTGTAAGTCAGGTCTGCTTTAATTTGCATTTTATATATGTAACTGTGTACCCTATTCGGCAATACAATTTACTCGAGTTAACCGAAACTTGTGAGTTCTCATTTAGTGTTGTATTTTGGGCACTGGACCTATCCAGGAAGTCGTTGACACCTCAAGAAGGCATCCTTCATTTAGAAGGTAAAACGTAACACTAAGGTGTGCTGGGGAGCCTGAATACCCCGGCTATATATTATGTTTTCCTGTAAATTTGTACCGTTGGTGTCGGGGGATACAGCCACGTGGTCGTTCGGCCCACGATCCTGAGAACTGTAACTATGTACTCACTCAGTGAGCTGGCGGCCATTCTATTCAAAATAGGAATTTTGTGTAATATTATAATTTTTCTTACCATAGTCGCCGGACGACGTTCGCATTACTATTCCCGACCGCTCAGGTAACGTTTAACATTACTGACGAAAAACATGACTCAATTCTTTGCACAAAACGGGGAGTGATGCCAAGCACGACAGCTATCTATCATACTCGTGCTAACCCCATAGAGTGCAGAAATCAAGACCTCATGGTCCAGCTGTGCCTCCATGTGGCGAATAAAACTGTCTGCCAGCAGAGGGAGCCAGTGAACAAGAGAGCGATGCCGCCAGGTAACAGCGGAGAACACAGGATCTGGAAGCAGCCCGTGTACACAAGGCTGTCTAATCAACAAATGGGTACCCCTCACTACACAACCAGGGCAGAAGCTCGTCATCGGGGAGCTGGCCTAGGCATCAAGTGGAGTGGTCCGCATGTAGTCACAAAGGCTTTAGGGGCCACCACATATCTGGTCCGCATCAATCGCCGACAGACCATCCATGTCCAACGACTTCAGACTAGCTGCGCATCAGGAAACTCTAACAGAGTCGATGGACACTGATCAACAACAACCACCATGCAACGAACCGTCAAAGCAAGCAGCGGAAATGTCAGACGGCCACAAAATGCAAAACTTGTTCTGCCCCACGATGCCTGGCGCCCAAGCGCCCAAATGCCCTCAGGGATACTAGGTGAAGGACAAGACCCAGCAGCACACACCACAGAGAACGAAATAATACCAGCAGAAGATACAACAACTGCACATATCACAATGCCCCGTGTCGTGATGCCTGCAGTCGAGGCACCCTGCGCGAGGCGACCACTCTAGCGGACCTGCCAATTCATGTACTGACTTGAAGATATCTGGGGGCAGTATGCCCTGACAGGCAAACATCCCAGCAGCCGACTTGTTGACAGTGGAGACCAACAGAGTGCAGCTGTATGGGCGGACCAGTCAGACGTCCGAACGGGAACACTTCAGCAGGGACTCCTGTGACCCCCCTCGATGTCGCAGTCCGTCCCAACTTCCCCATACCAGAAACAGCAGCATCGACGAAGTCAGTGGGAACGAGAGCGACAGGCCACGCCACTCCAAGTGGCTTCGTCCAGTCATGCAGGCCCGGTGCGTAGTCTGTCAAGACTGTACATCCCACAGCACTACCACACACTGTCACACCCGTCAACAGCGTCCACAGGCACCACTCGACACAGCACTAGCAGAGCGACACGCACAAGGGCACTACAACCTGCAACTCACCAAAAGCCGCAGTCACAGTTAAGTAAAAATGTCTCCATTCAAGCAACCTTCCCCCGACGCATAGCATTCCACCAACCCACCCTTCAGGCCTACGACGTGTGGGGGGGCTCAGTCTCGTGTGTGTAAATACCCATGTTATTTTTAGTCAAATAATAGGCTTGTTTGTTAACTAACTGAGAATAAGAGTATTTGTTCACCCTTTACGCAACAACTACAGGTGCCCTTAGTCTGCACCAAAGTACAGTAACTCAGTACTCTACTAGCCACCACCCTGTATAACTCAGGTGGTAGTAACGTCAAAATATTCTATGCTGCAAATATTTTCTCTTATTTTATTTGTACAGCAGGGCACCTGTCCAGAACCCTAGGATTTTGGTTCCAATTTTGACCCCAAGTTTATCCTATAACAGCCACCTAATGGTATTTTACTGATATTATAAACAACTTTTTTTGTAACACTCTGATACATGTGCTAACCTAACATACAAAATAATGCAATTTATTTACAATGAAAATGTACATGACTGTGTTTAGACATAATAATTTTCCTTAATAATATATGATGCAAATTATATAGGTCAGTCTTACGCAACAAAAGTACTGTTAGCTTAGAAATCTCTTGACTATGTTTCTTAAGTGTTTCTGTTTTACTGAGCTCCGGGTAATATTATTTTAAAACACACTTTTTACTTTTTTTCTCCTTTGATTGTTCTCATATTCAGTGGTAAATTGATTTCTTAAATATATATTGCAATTGAAAACAAAAGTAAATTTATGTTAACTAAATACTCTGAAATAAGGTATTATAGTAATGTGAAACTGTCGTCACCGACCAGTAGGCACGACTTTTAGTATACAAAATATTTTTATTTGGATGGCCTAACATTTTGACATGTTATGATTTATGCATACAGTATGAATATAGTCAAAACATGTTATGATATCTGTGCTTTAGAAACGAATGTTGGAAAGTTATGTAAAATTATTTAAACAAAATGCATACAAAATTCCTTGTGTTAGGCCTAACTTGGAATTTATCAAGTTACAAAATGTAAAGTTTAAAGTACGTACATTANACAAAATGTAAAGTTTAAAGTACGTACATTATTTTGTCAACATATTTATATGGCTTTATTATTATGAAATACTTTAACATATTTTTGATAGGTCACATACACATCAATTACGAATTGCTAAATGCGTTGCAGTTTGTGTAAAATAATACCATTGTACTATAATGAAGGTTAGGTTGGATGTAAACATTAAGAAGTGTAGTGTTAACACTATGTACATATTGCTTATTAAAAACAAAATCTTAAATTTAATTACGTACCTCAAAATGATCTTTGCAAACGAAAATAACTGATTTTGGTGAAACATCTTTAATGTCTCACCTAACTGCGTTAAACCAGTTCTTCCTCTTCGTTTATTTTTTTTGGAACTGTAACAAATATTTTGTTGGGTGTTTTGTGAGATGTACTAGTACAATACACCATTTCGGTGATTTTGCTCTACCTGACTCTTTAGTTTCACTTTCCATTACAGTAGAACCCCGCTTATCCATCCCCCGCTAGTCCGGCTCTCCAGTTAATCCAGCTAATCAGGAGTGCCATCTGACTGAGGACAGGCACGGGGTGGTGGCCGGCCCACATCAGGAGTGCCATCCGACTGAGGACAGGCACGGGGTGGTGGCCGGCCTACATCAGGAGTGCCGTCAGACTGAGGACAGGCACGGAGTGATGGCCGGCCCACGCGCCTGCGCCCTACCCCATTGTCAGTCACTGGCGTAAACAAAAGCTCAGTAGACCTTTGAGTTTTCACAAGTGCATTTTCGAGCTCTTTTATTCTAACGTTTTAGTGTGTCCGGCTAACTGCGAGCTTTTATAAACGTTCATTATGGCAAAATAGAAACGTAAACATATCACACTGTCTTTGGAGGAGAAATTAGAAGTGCTTGCAAGATTAGACAAAGGAGAATCTCTACAGAAAGTTGCAAGTGAAGTGGGAGTGGGTGTGTCTACAATAAAAGCCTGGAGAAAAAATAAAAAAGATCTACAAAGCCAGGCACTGTTGATTATGAATGAAAAAAGTCTGGAGGTTCGGAAAACTTAAAAAAAACCGAAATCTGAACTTTTAGATAATGCTTTGGTGTTATGGTTTGAGCAAGAAATAAGAAAAGGAACTCAATTATCTGGCCCAATTTTAAAAGAAAAGGTCGTTACCTTAAATAAAAAATTGGGAGAAGACGACAAGTTTACAGCTAGTGAAGGCTGGCTAGACAGCTGGAAGAAACGCTTTGGCATCAGAAATGTATTCATTTCAGGCGAGAAACTGTTTGCTGATGAGACAGCTTCAACTGGATTCGTTTCTAAGTTTGAGTCTTTGGTCCAGGAAAATAATTTAACTCCTGATCAAGTGTATAACATTGATGATGTTATAAGATGCTACCAACCAGAACGCTGGCTGCACAGGGAGAAGCTGTAAAAGACATGAAACTTGCTAAGGACAGGCTGACTATTGCTGCATGTAGCAATGCTAGTGGGTGTCATAAATTGCCCCTTTTTATAATGGGGAAATCTAAAAAACCAAGGGCTTTTAAAAATATTAATATGTCCTTACTACCGGCTTACTATCGAAATCAAAAATCTGCTTGGATGGACTGCTTCCTTTTCAGAACTTGATTTTTTGAACAGTTTGTCTCCAAGTCGAAAAAAATTTAAAAGCTAAAAATCTTCTTCTACGTGCTATATTGTTGCTGGATAATGNTTCAAGTCGAAAAAAATTTAAAAGCTAAAAATCTTCTTCTACGTGCTATATTGTTGCTGGATAATGCACCGTCTCATCCGTCTGAAAATGAACTGGTAAAGGGAGAAATTAAAGCTGTATTTCTTCCTGCTAACGCTACTCCTCTGATCCAACCTATGGATCAAGGTGTGTTCGAGTGGGTAAAGAGACGATATCGCCGAAAATATATTGGATCAATATTAGAGAAGACTGAAGAAGGCAGCAATCTCTTTGTCATTTATACGATTGCTGATGCTTGGGCAGAATTAGAAAGTTCAACGCTCAAAACATCTTGGCGGAAACTTTGGCCGACAATGGAGATAGAGGATCATCAAAACGACGACGATGACACTCCAGCTATTGTGGAACAAATTCAAATATTACACCCAGAAATTCAATCCGCTGACGTATGTGCGTGGATAAACAATGTAGACTCTGATTGTACGGAAGAAGACTTGGATGACGACCAAATCATCTCTGCCATAACACAAACTACAGACGACAGCGAGAAGGACGAAGACGACGATGATAGTGAAGGTCTGCCTGGCCGTGTATCACATGCAGACGCAAAGAAGGCTTTCGACGCCGCACTTCAGTACAACGAGCAGAACGCATCTCTCACACCAATGGATATATTGTGGGTGAGGAAATGGAGAGAGATCGCGGCAAAATCTAGATTGTTATCATCTAAACGGACGAGCATTACTGATTTCTTTCGTCGTTAGTGAATTATTTTAATTTCATACACATGTATGTATGTACATACGTACATTTATTTTTAAGACCTGTAAATACATATTATTTCTGTTGGCATAGTATTTTTTTTTTTTTATGAATTTTAATTAAAACTAATGTGTAAATAAATGTTTTATTTTATTTTATACAGTACATGTGTGTATTCATAATTTAATGCATGTAAAATAGATTATTTTTTGCCTATAATCCGACTTTTTTGTGCTCCCCAGATAATCCGTCCTTTTCAGTGATCCAGCCATGCCTCCGGTCCCGTAAAGGATGGATTAGCAAGGTTCTACTGTACTTCTAACAATTTCTGTTCAACGAAATACGTATCACTGCTGAAGTAAACAAACGCAGAGGCCGAGGCTGTAGCTAACTTGTGACGTCACGGAGTAAGCAGGAGCGACAGGCGCGTTTTGGCACGCGTTTTAAANCGGCCGAGGCTGTAGCTAACTTGTGACGTCACGGAGTAAGCAGGAGCGACAGGCGCGTTTTGGCACGCGTTTTAAACATAACATTTTCATTTAATCATAACTTCTTCAAAACTAATTTTTAAATAGTGATACTTTGTAAATACATTTCCGACATATCAATGATTGAAAAACAATTGTCAACAAAGAATGTGCATGTTGCCCATTTAAACGTTTCACAACAACTAGTTGTGTACACTAGCATTTGAGGTTAGGGCGTGTCTGGTTACCTGCTCTTGGCGCTACTGAATTTTGGTAGTACCAGTTTTAAGATAGTTATTTAAGTCTTTGTAGCTTCTACCAGTTGCCAAAAACCGTAATGTAGAATCAGTGTTTCGTAATGTGTAATAGCTTTCCTCATCACAGTGTCCTCCATGAAAGGCGCCACCTGTGTCAAGAGCTACAAGTATGTTTCCTCGTCCATCCGCAGAAAATCATGCCAATCTCTAGAGGCGAGCCTCAGTTTGTTTAATAAGTTTATGTGCGAATACACTTTCCTTTTCTGTAACCACTGTTTACGTCACATTTTACATTTGGCCTTGTTTCATAGTGTTCCCCACAGTAAACAGACTAGTACCGCAGCATCGTCTGTTGACATCATGACCTACCGATTACAACTGACATACTGGTGCCGGCAAACCCCAAGGCGGCCGGAGCGCGTGGCCTCACCTGGCATTTCAAGTTTACCTCGNTACCTCGGGAGAGGGGGGGGGGGTTCTCCGGGGTAAACCGGAACATGTGTAGCCGCCTTTAAGTTTGAAAAGCAACAAATTCCATACATAAAATGTCGTTCCATTGAGAGTAACATGTTTAGCTAGTTTTTTTTTCAGGAGTAGCATGAGCCTGCATAGACANTAGTTTTTTTTTCAGGAGTAGCATGAGCCTGCATAGACACAAACTGATGTTTGTAGTAGTTGCAAGGTTAGCTTTCCCAACACCAGCTATTTTATATTTGATGTACATTAATTAAATATATATATATTTTAAGCTGCATGTTCTTATGATTTACAAACAGTACTACCTGTTTTGTTTTGCATTTCTAAACGCACTGATTCCCGTTTTATCTTGTGGGGTTAGTTTTTAATAACCTAAGTGTTACACATAATAAATGCATTATAATTTTTTTTGCAAAAACCATAGAGTTGTTAGCTCAGAATGACAAAACACATGTTTACTTTCTAGTAGTTTGTGTTTTTTATGCCAGGTTGTGCCACAAGTCAAGTACAGGCAAAAAAAAACCCATCCGAATAGTCAGGTTAAGTACACACAATGGTATATACTTAACACGTATGTACTTACAATGAGAGACAGCCTTAAACCTTTGTAAGCCAAATAGGTTGCGGGAGACCATTAGCTTGATTCCTATATGCTGTTGAAGTCAACGTCACTTGCGCCTGCGTTGCCTACCAACCACGAAACTGGTAACATACAACCGTGTGTTTACATTGTGCTATTCAATTAACAGTAATTGATTTCCTGAATTTCTNTGCTATTCAATTAACAGTAATTGATTTCCTGAAATTGATAAATGAATATTATTTTGCATATAGGTGGAACCATTGTAACCTAAGGGCGACGTGCAAATTCTTAATTTCCTCACAAAGAAGGCTAAACTATTGTTGTGGATTCATGTGTGTTGGGAAGTACAAATAACATGCAATAATATTGTTTTCTATGTAGCAAGGTTTATAACTGGCCTTATTTTGCTGTGTTGATCTAGAAACATTAAATCATTTTTCTACAAAGAAATTGTCTCGAGATCATTAGTAGCTAACTCAAAACATTGCACCAGCTGTATGATTTAATACTATGACATGTACATTTTACAGTGCACTACAATTTAAAATACATATCCTAAACTAATATTTATATCTAAAGACAGTATTTACAAACTGTGTTTATTTCAGCTAAATGTAGTTCAAAATACTCCATTATTTATTAATTTTTTAATTTAAGAAATATATACCCATTACCTGGATGTTTAAAAGCCAATTAACATAATATCTTGATAGGCGAGTTTTCCAACCTTCTATAGAGTTAAATATGTTAAAAAACAATTGTTTGGGAACAGCAACATATTTTGAAAATATTAATACCCATTAGAATTGAATAAAATGAGTACAATAACATTTGTTGTTATCACATGCTGCCAGAATATCTGCTTTGCTTGATACTAGAGAAATATCACAGCTTTTGTCTACGTAATGTGTTTATAACGTTAAAACTTCTGGGTGCTAAAAACTAAGAGTGTTTTTAAACGTTTTTATGACAAATTTTTATATACACTGGAAAGCCAAAAAAACTGGTATAGGCGTGCATATGCAAATAACAGAGGTATGGAACCAATCAGTGTAACGTGATGCGGTCGGCAGCGCCTATATAAGACAACAATCTTATGGCAAAGTTGCTAGATCGGTTACTGCTATTTTAATGGCAGGTTATCAAGATTTAAGCGAGTTTGAACGTTGTGTTATAGTCGGTGCACGAGAGATGGGGCATAGCATCTCCGAGGTAACGATAAAATTTGGATTTTTGCATACGACCATTTCACGAGTGTACTGTGAATATCGGGACTCCGGTAAAACATCAAATCTTCGACATCGCTGCGGCTGGAAAAAGATTGTGAACAAACGGGACAAACGACGACTGACGAGAATTATTAAACGTGACAGACGTGCAACCCTTTCTCAAATTAGCGCAGATTTCAATGCTGGGGCATCAACAAGTGCCAGAGTGCGAACTATTCAATGGACCATCATTCATATGGTCTTTAGGAGCCAAAGGCCCACTCAGGTACCGTTGTTGACTGCACGACACAAAGCTTTACGCTTCGCCTGGGCCCACCAACACTGTCATTGGACTGTTGATGACCGCAAACACGTTGCCTGGTCTGACGAGTCTCGATTCCAATTATATCTGGCGGATGGACGTGTACGGGTATGGAGACATCCTCGTGAATCCATGGAGGCTCTGTCATGGTATGGGGAGTGTGCACTTGGTGTGAAATGGGACCCCTGATACGTTTAGATACAACTCTGACCGGTGACAGATACGTAAGCTTCCTGTCTGATCACCTGCACCCATTCACGTCCATTGTGGATTCCAACGGACGTGAACAATTCCAGCAGGACAATGCGACACCCCACACGTCGAGAGTTGCTACCGAGTGGCTCCNTTAAACCTTTGTAAGCCAAATAGGTTGCGGGAGACCATTAGCTTGATTCCTATATGCTGTTGAAGTCAACGTCACTCGCGCCTGCGTTGCCTACCAACCACGAAACTGGTAACATACAACCGTGTGTTTACATTGTGCTATTCAATTAACAGTAATTGATTTCCTGAAANTTGTGCTATTCAATTAACAGTAATTGATTTCCTGAAATTGATAAATGAATATTATTTTGCATATAGGTGGAACCATTGTAACCTAAGGGCGACGTGCAAATTCTTAATTTCCTCACAAAGAAGGCTAAACTATTGTTGTGGATTCATGTGTGTTGGGAAGTACAAATAACATGCAATAATATTGTTTTCTATGTAGCGAGGTTTATAACTGGCCTTATTTTGCTCTGTTGATCTAGAAACATTAAATAATTTTTCAACAAAGAAATTGTCTCGAGATCATTAGTAGCTAACTCAAAACATTGCACCAGCTGTATGATTTAATACTATGACATGTACATTTTACAGTGCACTACAATTTAAAATACATATCCTAAACTAATATTTATATCTAAAGACAGTATTTACAAACTGTGTTTATTTCAGCTAAATGTAGTTCAAAATACTCCATTATTTATTAATTTTTTAATTTAAGAAATATATACCCATTACCTGGATGTTTAAAAGCCAATTAACATAATATCTTGATAGGCGAGTTTTCCAACCTTCTATAGAGTTAAATATGTTAAAAAACAATTGTTTGGGAACAGCAACATATTTTGAAAATATTAATACCCATTAGAATTGAATAAAATGAGTACAATAACATTTGTTGTTATCACATGCTGCCAGAATATCTGCTTTGCTTGATACTAGAGAAATATCACAGCTTTTGTCTACGTAATGTGTTTATAACGTTAAAACTTCTGGGTGCTAAAAACTAAGAGTGTTTTTAAACGTTTTTATGGCAAATTTTTATATACACTGGAAAGCCAAAAAAACTGGTATAGGCGTGCATATGCAAATAACAGAGGTATGGAACCAATCAGTGTAACGTGGTGCGGTCGGCAGCGCCTATATAAGACAAGCTTATGGCAAAGTTGCTAGATCGGTTACTGCTATTTTAATGGCAGGTTATCAAGATTTAAGCGAGTTTGAACGTTGTGTTATAGTCGGTGCACGAGAGATGGGGCATAGCATCTCCGAGGTAGCGATAAAATTTGGATTTTTGCATACGACCATTTCACGAGTGTACTGTGAATATCGGGACTCCGGTAAAACATCAAATCTTCGACATCGCTGCGGCTGGAAAAAGATTGTGAACAAACAGGACAAACGACGACTGACGAGAATCATTAAACGTGACAGATGTGCAACCCTTTCTCAAATTAGCACAGATTTCAATGCTGGGGCATCAACAAGTGCCAGAGTGCGAACTATTCAATGGACCATCATTCATATGGTCTTTAGGAGCCAAAGGCCCACTCAGGTACCGTTGTTGACTGCACGACACAAAGCTTTACGCTTCGCCTGGGCCCACCAACACTGTCATTGGACTGTTGATGACCGCAAACACGTTGCCTGGTCTGACGAGTCTCGATTCCAATTATATATGGCGGATGGACGTGTACGGGTATGGAGACATCCTCATGAATCCATGGACCCTACATGTCAACAGGGGACTGTTCAAGCTGGTGGAGGCTCTGTCATGGTATGGGGAGTGTGCACTTGGTGTGAAATGGGACCCCTGATACGTTTAGATACGACTCTGACCGGTGACAGATACGTAAGCTTCCTGTCTGATCACCTGCACCCATTCACGTCCATTGTGGATTCCGACGGACGTGAACAATTCCAGCAGGACCATGCGACACCCGACACGTCGAGAGTTGATACAGAGTGGCTCCAGGAACACTCTTCTGACTTTAGACACTTCCATTGGCCACCTAAATCACCAGACATGAACATTATTCAACATATCCAGGATGCCTTGCAACGTGCTTTTCAGAAGAGATCTCCACCGCCTCGCACTCCTATGCATTTGTGGACTGCCCTGCAGGATTCATGGTGTGAACTGCCTCCTGCATACCTTCAGACATTAGTCTAGTCCATGCCACGTCGTCTTGCTGCACTTCTGCGTGCTCGCGGGGGCCCTACACGATATAGGCAGGTGTACCAGTTTTATTGGCTCTTCAGTGTATGAATACCATATACGTGTATTATATACAAAGTGCTTCAAAACAATGTAATATAGTATCCTTTTGTATAATACAATGGGAATTGGTCAAAGTTCCACTCAGCCGCTGTTCCACCTGATTGGACCTTAGACCAAATATCTTGATCTGTGACACTTCGCAGCAAAGGTGGTGGTGAAAGTGTAGTAGTGTTCCACTGAATCATTTCGATGTGGTCTGTACCTGTAGCTAAGAAATTGATTTTGGGTTGTTGAAAACTCCTGAGTGACTTTCTTTTAGAAGCTAAGTTTCTAGCCTTTATAATTCTTGTGAAACCTAACTCTCTTATATCATCCCTTTTATCTGCTATCGTACTCAAAAGCAAGTTTTCTGGATGGGCAAAAAATGTGTTTCTCTCAATTACTGGGTCAATGACTTTCAGCAAGTTTTCAGGCAGGAATCTTGACGATTTCATAACTTCAAATACATGTTCTAGTCCATTAGTGAAGTATTTACTTTTTTTGGTATGAAACCATACAGGTATATATNCTTTTATCTGCTATCATACTCAAAAGCAAGTTTTCTGGATGGGCAAAAAATGTGTTTCTCTCAATTACTGGGTCAAAGACTTTCAGCAAGTTTTCAGGCAGGAATCTTGACGATTTCATAACTTCAAATACATGTTCTAGTCCATTAGTGAAGTATTTACTTTTTTTGGTATGAAACCATACAGGTATATATGACTTTAGGAAAAAAGAAACTAAGATCTTGTGTTCGTCTGTTGGATTTACAATACTTAAATACAATCAGAGAACTCTGTTCGCCGTTGATAACCACCTGAGTGGGAAAGTGTGCCAGGCTCACGAACAGATAAATCTTCAGGACAGCTGCCTGATCTTATAGCAGAACTTATGTCCAGCAGGTACTGCTGATCTTTGCTTAAACTTTGCCAGTCAGTTTCTGGAATCTCACACTCAACACTGTCAAAATTTACCACTGGGAGTTTCTCACATTTACTGAGCTGTGTACCAATCGGACCACTAAATGATTTCGGCCCAGTCGTTTCACCATCTAAAGTTTGAAATAAATGCTGGTGCAGTCCTTTGCGATAAAGATGCCCCAATGTTCCTGGGATGACCTTTACACGGACGAGTACCCCTTGATTAGTCGCTGCCACAAAAACCGTACCAAAGGGAATGCTCAGAGATACAACCCACTTGCTTATGTGGGTTGGCTCCAGTCAAGAATCTTTGGAACTGTGTCGTCCTTTGACATTGAGGACCTTCAGGTACAATCACGAGACCTGTCAGAAGTGGTGAGGAAAATAAATGCTGCGGTCAATCTGACTACTTTCCGGCTCACGGGACTTTCTCAGGCTGTCGGGCTTGAGCAGCTCCAAGTGGAGGATCTGAGAAACGACCTGGGTAGATTAGAGACAGCACTCTACCACCAGGAGTCTGAGGTCCATGACCAGCACAAACTCCTTTTGAAAGACTTGGCGAGATCATTGAACTATTTCTCACAGCTTGAGATGTACAATTCCCTGAGCTCAACCTGTTACTTAGGCCATATTTCCTGGGAATTGATGTCTTCACTCTTGCCAAAGGCCCTTTCATCCATTATGAGAATCATCTCTGGTAATGATCTTAGAGCACACTGGAACGAGAGTCAGATCGGAGATTATATGAGATTTCCAATGGCCAGCTGCCACCAGACTGATGATAAAATCATACTCTCTCTCGTCATACCTCTCAATATTTCACAACCTACAGCTAAAGCTTTCAGAGTAGTCTCCACTCATGCCGATACAGCTTGCCGACCGGGAGTCGAGTTGCTGAAGTTTTGGCAACAGAGCGGCGATAGAAGTGACCAGCGGGAGTAAAATAGGTGACTGTGAGCATCGGCGCAGCGAAGAGTACGACTGCAGGCTGGACTATTGGACTGGATGTGTGAGTGAAAGACATTACAAATGATGGCAACAGACAGACTGAACGAGTGTTAATGATGAGTACAAGTTAATTGACTTCAACGAAACAGAGACCATAAGGAGGACATTAATTACAGATGAAATAGATAAATATTCCGCTCACTGAGAAATACACCAGAGTAATAGTGAAGATAGATAATGCTGTAAATCATAGCTGTGTGAGTAAATTAGAAATCAAACTTAGTTATTTCACTTTTATTAAGACCTCCATCCCTCACAAACTCAGATACGCTCCTCAGGCATTATGTAACAGTATCAATTGTGCCCAGTACTGTCACGAGGTTAGTTAGGCACTTCAGATATATATCTTTGCAAAAACACCCAACACATACTGTATACATAAAGAAATCATTATTATGGATTGGCTAACCAAGTGACCCAATACCTGAAGGCATACAAGATTGTGGTCGGTGCAACAAGACCCTATAGTTGTTGACCATGGGTTATTTTAAACCAAAACATCTCAATTCAGGCAGCTTTTCAATTGTTCTTATGAGGCAGGATCATCAACCTAACTGAGTTCCACTATATGATACTTTAAGTGTCCCCTCTCCCCCCATGCAAACCTCACATGCACATATATAAGTACAAACTTGTAATGGCTGTTCTCGGTAAAGTGAGCATCTTTGACATTAACATTTGAAAAATGTCACTGTCCTCTGTGTATATTTTAACGCATGCACTAACTGTCATGCGCCCTGTGAAGTTGGCAACTACGGAAAGAAATTAGTTCCATGTATTAAAGTTTAAATTATAAGTGTTAAGTAAACAATTGTGAATACTTAAATATATCTTTTACTTTCTGTAATTTTCAATGCAAGAATTAGAACATTTGTAAAAATTTATTTTTCCAATAATTTTGCAGTTGCCCTTGACTGATGCACGAACCAAGTGGTCAGTCCCAAGGCAATGTACTAGTATACACATTTTGTTTTCTTCCACTGTATGTATTATTAACATCTTGAGCAGAGCTTCCAAAACTACTCAGTTTATCATGAACAACCTATATAACAACATATTTAACACTATGGACACACAATGATCATCATCCACTCTCCATTACCTGTGTTGAGATAACCAACATAGTAGAATCACAGTTTGTTGTGTTCCCATTGCCTAATGTTTTCACATTAACGCAAGCAATGTATGCACCTTCACCCCTGCCATACAAAATCATAGCAGTATTTACCTAATAAAATTCTGCAGGCTAGCACATATTAGGTTACGCTCGAGTTCACCAGCTCTTCGTATTAGCGCCTCCCCCTTGCTTCCACAGCTAACATATTCATATCTTCAACCGAATGACTTACATCACTTTCATTCCACAGATCATTTCTGCCAATGTACAAATTCTGAATTACACAACATTCTATAATAAACATGCATGCCTTGTTAACAGTCCAAAAGTCCAACCGCATTAACTAACGAAACCTTTGTTTAAGACTTCCGAAAGTGTTCTCAATACTAACACGGCAAGAAGAATGAGTCCTATTAACGATATTTTGTTCTGGTGTGAGATTCCTGTAATCCCTCAAAGGAGGTACAAACCACTCACGAAAGGGTACGCATCATCACCAAGCAGATGCCATCTTCCATCACCTAGAGCAGATAAGTCATTGTAAATAAAGTGAAGTTTGGAACTCTACTATCATGGATTTTGTTCAGAGAGCCCACATACACATTTACAAATTCTCTGTTAGCATTGCATATAGCCTGTAAAGTGTGTCTTAACATATGTAGACTTTATTTTATGAGCAGGAATTGAATGGGAATATAAGTACCATATATGCAGCCAAATGCCTACTACTAAAAACACACATAAACAACATATGCTTCGTAGCTATTAACTGCTGCTTGTGTNCTATGCAGCCAAATGCCTACTACTAAAAACACACATAAACAACATATGCTTCGTAGCTATTAACTGCTGCTTGTGTGCAACATAAACAATGCAATAGTTAAAAACATGTCAAGTTTTGATTCTGACTAAATAAAATCACCAGATAACAGTGTACCACTGTAACATTTTCTTTCCTGTAAAAATTAAATATTCAGAACACTTAACACAGAAAACCTGCATATTTTNGTGTACCACTGTAACATTTTCTTTCCTGTAAAAATTAAATATTCAGAACACTTAACACAGAAAACCTGCATATTTTTACCTGTATTAGCTTAGTTTTTAGCCACCTAACGTCAAACCGATAAATGCAAGCTTCATGATTCCAAAACTGCTAATTTTTTTTACACAGATGCATGGAAGTATTAGTTGTACAAGCCCAAATCTCTTCACTCCACTATATGGACTGCATATGCTGGTCACATTCAGTTGTTTACAGTCCTCTCCACGTCAGATATAGCAGAATAACTATGTAATATCCATACAGANAAAAATTAAATATTCAGAACACTTAACACAGAAAACCTGCATATTTTGACCTGTATTAGCCGAGTTTATAGCCACCTAACGTCAAACCGATTAATGCAAGCTTCATGATTCCAAAACTGCTAATTTTTTTTACACAGATGCAATGAAGTATTAGGTGTACAAGTTGTTACTGCTAATGCTACCAGTCTAAAATTAGCCNGCAATGAAGTATTAGGTGTACAAGTTGTTACTGCTAATGCTACCAGTCTAAAATTAGCCATCACAAAAAATTCACAAGATAGGAAGAATTAAATTATTTCAACAACTAATTTAAATTACTCTCAAAATCTCTTGTTTGCAGTTGAAAGTAGAACATATATTTCCATTTAATGCCACTATTACACATGAATGTTATAAATCTATGACACTTGCCTTGCTATAGCAGTACCGTGTAGTGGCATAGCCAAATATTTTGACATGGGAATACCCGACTGCGAACTGGATGGTGAAAGAACATCGGGTAGGAAAGGGAGATGAGAAAATGTGGCTGTTTGTAGCCAATGCTTCCTCCACCTGGGAAAAAAATTATGTAATAAATTTAGCATTAAAATTTGTGATCTATAAGGTGATTTTTTCACAGAGAATGTCATGGAAATGTATATCGATGTCCTGTGGTGCTTTCCCACAGTCACATGTACCATCATTACTTTATGATTAATTACTCATTACCTCAGTTATATTTTATTGGTGGAACATGAATGTTATTCAACTTTATGGGACTTATCTGGAGTTAGCCATGAAATTTTATGTATAGTAACTATGTACGTACTGGGTATAATTCTAAAGGAGGCGTTAAGAAATTCACCTCAAAAATTTTCAAAATAAAACTTAAAGTCCAAAAATTTAATTACAGGCAAACGATGCACTAACAATATTTATTTTCTGATGTTTTGACTGATGCGTCCAATGACTACTTACACTGGACTAAAACGCATGGATGACGTGCTTTTTGTATGTTATTGCCTGCAACTGCTAAGCACATTAAAACATCTCATTCTTCTAAATTAAATTGTTAGCATGTAATTTTATTTCTGGTAATGTTCTGCTTGTGAGAATCCAAAAATAATTTACCCGGCGTAAATTTGTAGCAGTGGAACTGCTACGATGTTCATGGTTTCACAAACTTCATAAATATTCACCTAGTTGCAGTATTACACTAGTATACCATATTAATATATGCACATGGATACATATGATAAGAATGATAACATGTAGGATTCTACTGACACAACTTTCAACCCAGGTTCTTCAAACTCTGCTATTAGTTTTTCAGCTGTTTCCCTCGTTACTCTGCAGTTCAAGAAGAACTTTAAAGAATATACGCAAAAGAACATTATAGAAAAGTAAAATATCCATAGCAGCAAAAAAAAAAAAGCACAATAAAAGGATTTGATTATTTGGAATACAAGTTTATCTTTCCCATATACAACAAAAATCAAGACATGGAAATTAAGGGTATTCCATGGACAGAAAACAAAGATTGCAAGTCTATAGTGAAAAAAATTGGCGAGATCGTGGGATTCCCCATCCAAAACCAAGACCTTGATGGATGTCATAGGTTAAGATAACCTAAAATCCCAGCATAACTCCCTTGTTTATTGTAAGATTTGGGCGCAGGGAGAGCTCGCTCACCTTCATGACTAATCGTAAGTCAAGGGACCCTTATATACCAATGAATTGGGTATTGGGGGATGACCACCTCACTGCTTTCAAAAGACAAATACTCACACGTGTCGTTGAGGATAAGAAGAAGGGATGCCTTGTGGCAACATGGACTTGCACGGGTAAAATATTTGGTAAGAAACATGACGATCAAGAGCCTATACAAGTGAAGGAAGTCGCCAAATGGAAGAGCTTAACTTTGAGACTTCAGAAGAAAAGGACTTGTTTGGTTGTACACATAACATAGGGTTTGATAGTTTTAGTAATNACTTGAGAGGTTTGAACCGAAGCGGGAACGCAATAAGTAGTGACGTCTGCTCAAAGATTCATAACCAGATTTCCAAGTATGAGGTCAAAGAAACTCATTACGGTGGGAAACCAAAAAAGTACTTGGATGCCAGGCTCAACATTAAAATAATGCACGAGATGTTTTTACAAGAGCACCCTGAATGCGTGGGTGTCGTGAAATACAGCTTTTAGTGTATGTACTTTCAAGAAAATTTTGACTATTCCTCCGGTAGATCATAAGTGGACGTCTGCTCAAAATGTGAGTGTTTCTCGACCAGAATGAAGGATTCGACTTTATGTGACAACGCAAAGAGGAATGTTGCAGCAGAACAGATGATACACAAACGTCGTGCCAAAAAGTTTCACTTACACCACCTTAAAGGAGGCACGTGAAAACAAGGCCGACGACAGTAGCGATAGCGTTCGACTTCATGCAGAATCAACCACTGCCTCTGATCCCTGTGCAGGAAGTGTTCTACTTACGCCAGTTATGGGTCAACGTATTTTGCATTCATGACCTTAAAACTGATAAGACAAACCTGTACTTGTACCATGAAGGTATCGCAAAGAAATCCCCTGATGAAGTGTGCAGCTTTTTATGGCACTACATTAAAACATTACCTCCTATGGTAACTAAACTTCTGTTGTTTAGTGATGGGGCTGCAGGTCAAAATAAAAACCACACAGTAGTTCAGTTTTTACTTAGTTTGTGGGACAACGGTAGATTTGAAACAATTCAACATTTTTTTCCTGTTCGCGGACATTCTTTTCTCCCTCGCGACCACGATTTTGGAATTCTGAAACACTGACTAAAGAAAACTGATCGCCTTTATACTCTTCAGAAGCCAGCAACTGCGGAGAGTCCACCATACACCACGCTACCACTGACGACATCCTTTCTTTCAAAGCTTGGTGGCCACCACACTACAAGAAAACAGATTTCTCTGATGAGACTATAGGTCGAGGGATTCCCAAAAATCAGAGAAAAGGTTTCATGATTTCTACCTATAAAGAGTTTGAGTACAACAATGATAGATAAGGAAAAGTGGTTTGCAAGGAGTTCATTTCCGGATTGCTAGGAAGTAATTTTACACCGAGAAAGACAAAAACTGCTCCAGCGCAACCATCTGCCAAAGCATATCCAGCTGGCCATGTCATAATCAATGAGAAAAAGATTCGCGATCCCAAGAAACTTGAGGACTATGTTGTCGGTTATGAAACATTCTACAGCGAGATTTTCAACTGGCCTAATATGAACTCTAATACTGTTGCGACCTTAGACTCCGACTTTGAAGATGAGCGAGGCTGATGTGACCACAATCGTAATGCTCATCAATGTTCTTTTTTCTAAATAGATAAATGTGAATGTTCAGACATCACTTTTTTTGTCATTCCTCCTTTGGAAGCAATAAAAGTAAAAAAAAAAAAAGTTAATGCGTTACTTTTGTTGAAGAAAACAATTTCCCGCGAAAACAACACATGTGAAATTTATTTAAAATGTTATATTTTGATTTCTAATGAAATTGTTTTGGCAAAAACTTGTCAAATGATGTAAATATAGTTTATTTAATGCACAAATTGTGTGAGCTACACAGTTTTTTGTTGTTTGCTCAAAATGTGAAAAATGTAACATGTGTTGTTTCTGAAATAACTGATTCAATTATAATGCTAGATATTCTGCCCAAGAAGTTGGGCCCAGCCTCAATTTGTTTACTTTCTACACACCAAAGCATGAAGCCTTATTAACAAATTCAATACCTTAAAGCTTAACGTCTCCCAACTTAACCGATACCCCACAGTTATTGCAATCTGAGAAACTGGATTTAAAAAATGAGGACATAAATTATTACAATTTACCTGGGTATTCAACATATTTCTCGTGTAGAAATAGTGGTATAGGNAAAAAAATGAGGACATAAATTATTACAATTTACCTGGGTATTCAACATATTTCTCGTGTAGAAATAGTGGTATAGGGGGGAGGAGTAGCCCTATACGTAACAAATGAGTATAATCCTACCCTGATTTCAGTTCATAACAATAGTTACTTTCATTTTGGGTTTAATTATGCAACCAAGGCAACTTCCGTAAAGTTAGATTTGGAGGCGATTATACAGTGGCGGTGTGCGAGGCCGTGCTCTCGTGTTCTAGCAGTAACAGAATTTTCATACATTTTGCCGAGTATTATATTTAATTAAAGTTTGAAATATGAATTATTATTGACTCAAAATTGATGCTATTTTCTTTAATAATACAATATTACTTGGTTGGAGCTCTATTTTGTTCCCAGATATAACTATTTGCAGGTTTTCAGCCTCGCGCGCACTGCCTCGGTGCTCTAATACGGCCGAGCATGGCTGCCACTCCTCCAACCAGTCCCTCGCGCTAGCCAGAGCAGCAATGAAACACTGGAATCTTGCCCTTATCTGCGCCTCCTCCATGCTCCCTAAGTTTCTGCACATANAGCCAGAGCAGCAATGAAACACTGGAATCTTGCCCTTATCTGCGCCTCCTCCATGCTCCCTAAGTTTCTGCACATATCCAGGAAACTCAACAGCACTGCGTACGTGCTCGCTTCGCGTGGCCGAAAAATGTTCAAACTAAACTCATTACTCGAAAACTGCACACTCAAATAATTACAAAATTTTACTGGCAAATCAGTTTNAGCCAGAGCAGCAATGAAACACTGGAATCTTGCCCTTATCTGCGCCTCCTCCATGCTCCCTAAGTTTCTGCACATAGCCAGGAAACTCAACAGCACTGCGTACGTGCTCGCTTCGCGTGGCCGAGAAATGTTCAAACTAAACTCATTACTCGAAAACTGCGCACTCAAATAATTACAAAATTTTACTGGCAAATCAGTTTTCTAACTATGATGCAATTAAAATGCTGGCTACATCTATAGCACAGGGCTGGTTTCAACTGCCAGCTGCCGCTGTACTATAAACCCACATTGATTGGCTTGATAAATTTCTAGCAGTGTTTGATAGAGAGCTAACTGAATACATTTTTACCCAATAATTAAATAATGAATGACCTGGCGGGTTTTTTCAGTATATTTGATTATTTGCAGTTTACTCAGCAGCGTAACATTAATTTTATAAATCATCCCATTTTTAAACAGTGTGTACAGTTTAAAGAAAGGTGTCATCTAACTGGTTGGCATGTATTCTTCAATGATGAACATCTGAGACCAGAGACCGCTATCATAGCTGTGTTAATGATTAGCGAACAAATTAGTGTTTCATCATATAAGTAGACTGATATTTATACATAATATAATTTTGTTACGCTTTACATATAATTTATTTGTAAACAAATTAAAAATTTACATGCATATTAATACTTAAACTGTTAGTAAAAGCAGACAGTGCATAAAAGCATTGTTATTGAATAGGAACCATTCAAAACGACAAGTTTCATATTGGTGAGAGTGTCCTTAACGAAAAAATTATGGTTTCCCCCCTTCACCCTTCGCAAATTTAAGTTTTTGCCCCCTGAATATTGTAAATGCAATTACTGAAACTACACCATGAGGAAAGGGAAATATAAAACCAAATTTAGCATTGCTACTTGGGCTACTACTCACTTTTTGATTTTGGTCAAAGACCTATTGTTCAAAAAATACAAAAGAATAGATCTAATGTCTGCATTAAGGCCCAGTTAAGTCAACTAAATAATAAGATATCTACACTCAATGAATCTAAGAGCAGAATACTACAGTAATCTATTCTCAAGTTGATCTGGCAATGGAAAAATTGTCTGGCAGAATATTAACTGCCTCCTTGGGAGATATAGCACGAAAAGTCATACTATTGAATCTGTCTGAAATCAGCATAATATAGTAGCGCATGATCCGCAAGAAATAGCTAATACATTTTGCCAGCAATACAAAACCCTGCTTTCACTGCTGCCGGCAAGTGTGATAAACAAAGCACTTAGAGAGGGTGTATACGGTTACTTCAAACTTTTCTGAAGACCTGTTAAAGTTCTACATTTAGTTAGTGATTACATATCCTTGCACTGCCATGTGACATCTATGTTTCAACTGTTAAATGCTTTGTTTACTGTTTTCAGTTGATCAAAGAATTCTGCCAGAATTGAGAAACCACTACATATGAATGCTCAGAATTTAGAGCTATAACCATATTTAGGTCAGTTTTATGACATTTTTTAACAAGGTCTGTATTGACGATAGTTCTTAGGGTTATTATTTTACATATTGTTAACATATATCATAATGCTACTTAGCAAACCTCTTAACTCCATTTTAATAATCTTCAAGCATTACATTTCTCTATGTTGTCATAAAACCTTGTAACTCCAGTACTTCATTTCATGTGTTCGCAAACCTGGTAACTCCCATTTTTGACAATGCTGGAGAGGTGCAAAGTCAATGTCTGTGTATTATTTGTTTAATGTTGTGGTGTATGACATGCATCTCACTTGTGATAGAGTAAGAACTAATACTTCATAACTCAACATTGTAACTAATAAATATATGCAAATAATTTATATAGAGAATGTTTTTNAGTAAGAACTAATACTTCATAACTCAACATTGTAACTAATAAATATATGCAAATAATTTATATAGAGAATGTTTTTCTAAAGATGAAGTTACGAGGTTATCTATTAATTACATATTGTAGGTTAATTAATGTTCATGCATGGAGTTNTTTTTTCTAAAGATGAAGTTACGAGGTTATCTATTAATTACATATTGTAGGTTAATTAATGTTCATGCATGGAGTTAAGATGTTTGTTAAAAGAATGAAGAGAGTTTTTAATCTGTTAAATCAATACTAATGATGAGTTATTGATTCTAAACTGTAATTTTGTAAAATGACTAGGTACATTTATTAAAAAAAAAAGTAACTAAGCAAATCTAATAGATGGTATCAAAATGCTCTAGGCTTTTATTCTGGCTGTTTTATTTTGGAGATACTGTTGGAAATAGATATTTTCGGCAGTAACTAAAATAAATGAAATGTTATTTTCAAAATGTTGAGAGAACAAAAAATATTGGACATGACACTGATTCAGCAACATTGAAACTTACATTGTGAATAATCATGGGTCTTTAATTCAAGTTAATGAAAATGAGTTACGAGTTTTGGAAAAGTCTGTTGCAGAAAGCAATAGTTTGTCATAACTACGAGTATCATATCAACTATCTTCAACCATTGTATCTTTTCAGATACGTCCACCGCTAATATTTCAAATTCGTAACTGTGCGGTGTAAATATGCATGAAAAACTTTAATCTCCTGAAACCATTGATCGTTTGAGTGAAGGGCAAAACACTTCACAAGATGGATCGAATAATTTGAACTGCATATTTTGAAGGATTCACTTACCAGCAAAGTTGGGAAATGTGTTGAATATAATCAGCAGATACGCCCATTATCTACAAACATTGGAAATGACAATTCTACTCATTTTAAAGAACTTTATGCAGAGGATGAAACACTCGAAGTATTGCAAAGAAAACTTAAGAAATGCAGTCAAGTGGAGTCGATGACATGGAAAATGAACACTTAGAAAACAGCACGAATGTTTGGCCAACCTTACTGTGGGGAAAATGGTCGTATTATACTGTAAGAGGTGAAATAAAAATGAAACCAAGATGCAGNTTTGGCCAACCTTACTGTGGGGAAAATGGTCGTATTATACTGTAAGAGGTGAAATAAAAATGAAACCAAGATGCAGTTGTACAAGCAAAGAAAATTATCTAATACCTACAGTGTTCCACATTTTCAGAAAGTCACAGTAAAAACAACTTTAACGAGTTTTGAAATTTTGATTGGAAAGGCACAAAACTATTTATTCAACTCCTTATGCAAAAACAAACTNTAACTTTAACGAGTTTTGAAATTTTGATTGGAAAGGCACAAAACTATTTATTCAACTCCTTATGCAAAAACAAACTGCAGGCCCAGGGACAGAAAAGTTAGCATAATAAGCAGAAGAAAATATTTATCACAGTATTGCCTCAGGAATAATAACTGCAATATACGTATTTGCAAAACTATGTTCCTGAATACATTGTCAATTAGAGAATGGACAGCACCAACATGGCAGAATGAAACCACCGACAATTGCAGCACAAGGAGAATCAGGTGATACTGATGTAGACTTGGTTGGTGGAGAAGGGATTGCCTGTTTCAAAGATATTGAAGTCTAAGAAGGTAGAAATGTTAGAGCTGTTTTTGTGTAGCCTACCGAAAGTTGAATCACAATATTGTAAGTTATCACCATGTACCTGGAACCGAACTGAACTTTGATGCGGCAGTTATACTTCTTCTATGAAGAAGACTGGTGTCCACAGAGAAATGTTGAACCACTGTCACTTTGTAGGTCCTCAAAATTTTTGAGGACAAAATGTAAGTTTCTTCTTGGCAAAAGAGGGTGAATGTGATATATGTGTATAATTTATATCAGGATATTTAAGTGGTGATCGTTATAAAATCCACATTCAAAGAGAAAGAAGGGGCAAGGAAAGAGAAGTAGTCTGATAAAGAGAACTCGTCATGCCTTGCGTTTACAATGGACTTACAGTCCTTACTGCAATGCTCAAAATCAAATGTGTCAAGTCTTGATTATAAGTTGAAATTGTCTGTACATAACTTCACAATTTTCAGACTAAATACCAGAGATGAGTACTGCTTTCTCTGGAACGAAACAGAAGGGGGTTTGGTGCAAGTTGTGTTGGCACTTGTTCAGGTCTAAGTAATTCCGTTAATTCTTTTCTTATTTATTTGGTATTTCCCCAATAATTTTTTTTTCCCTATTGGAATGTGCTTTAGTTATGCTTAATTTTGTTTATTNTATTTATTTGGTATTTCCCCAATAATTTTTTTTTCCCTATTGGAATGTGCTTTAGTTATGCTTAATTTTGTTTATTGACTTTGAAGTTGTAAAACAAACTTTATCATCTGAAAATTGTGTAATGTTTAAATATTTATCTGTTATTTTATTTCACGCTTTTTGTTTCATAAATAATTTTCTTAATATTTATTAATTATTTATGTACATAATATTGTGGAAATTCTTAATTNAGCTTTTTGTTTCATAAATAATTTTCTTAATATTTATTAATTATTTATGTACATAATATTGTGGAAATTCTTAATTTCCAATATCAAAATTAAAAACATAATTTGTGAATCATCATAAAGTCTTTCTTGACTTGCGATTTATGTATCGATTAGTTGCACGATACCCTGAAGTCCGGAGCATACCTCGGTATATATAGGTTTCCGCTCAGGTTACTTCCTTCTTCATATTCTCGCCATACAGCATATAGTCAACTTACTTTACTAACTGTTGCAATCTTTCATCATCTTAAGATGAAATAGTGTTTTTATCCATCGTGTATGTGAATTTGCAAATGTTGTGCATTTAAATTGTTATGGTGTGGTCAGGCCTTAGCTGAACTGCTCGCTTGACCACACCTTCAAACATAAATGAGCGGGATTGCAACGCCACCATTTGGTCGTCGACAGTTGCAGAAATCCCCTCCACCGGTCACTGAGTGCGGCCGCAGAACCAAGTGCTTGATATAGGCCGGCGCTAACCGTCTCGTCGACGTCAGTCATCTTTAGTCCTTTGGGCGACCCGTCCAGCGAAGCAGACCAGGAAGATGGGTGTCCGGCCGTTGCTAACCGTCTCTTAGAATCAGCCTCTGGCAACATTAACAAGGTGATGACTTTCCAGTTAGGGTTAAATAAAATGGCGTGAAGTATAATATAAATAATAATCATCTTAAATTCAATGTAAAGCTCCTCCCGGTTAATGATAACACAAATAATAATTGTGTAACCATAAATGTTAATAAACCTCATCAGAAACTGTTGTGCTCTACCAAAGTCATTGAGTGATTATTTGAGATACGCCCCTACCAACATACTTTCAAGTACGAATTGGCTGAAAAGTTAGTTCGTAACTATGGTGAAGGCTTGGTTCCTCCCTACCCTCTCGCTGCCTTGCATCAGCTTCTCTAGCATGCACCCCCATTTCAATAAATTCTAGTTTCCGTAATAATAATAGCAAACTTTCAGCCACGTGCGCTTTTAACCTTAAAACTTTAAAGTGGCAGTCCAATTTAAATAATGTCATAATATTTACTTTTAAGATGCCTTAGGTTTAAATATTAATTTACCATTTACGACCCCATATCTAAACATACAAAGCTGAAACCTAATTAACAAACGTTATTACAATGTAAAGAATTTCCGTGTAAACCGCACGTCTCTAGTTGTGTATATTCACGTGTAAACAATTTATCTCAGCTATACCAAGCTAGTAATATAAATTAAAATATAAATTGCCTGTGTGCGCTGGATATAGTTATTTGAAATTTAGCTATTACTGTGATAGTAATACGTACTCCTGTAAGCATTTTCAGTACAGTAACTTTCAATCATGCTAATTTTAATAAACTCCATGCTATACACCATATTGTACGTAGTTAGCTATTACTGTGCGCAGATAAAATAAATATATGTTTTATTCAACTTTCCTCTCAGTATACATACTATATATTTAAGAAACTTCTCATATCATGCTTAGGATTAAGGTATGCCAGTTAACATATGACAATTTTTGTACGCTGATAGAAAGCCCGTATTGCGGTACGAGTTACCAAGCGGAAAGATGATATGTCGTTGACTTGACCAAAGTGCCGAGATGGCACATTCCCTAGTCAGCGCTTTCAAGCGGCTCGAGCGCCGCTGAGCTTCGTATAGTCCATACTGTATAAGAAGGCCGTTTTCTGACAGGTCTGCAAAAGTAGCGCCACTGTTTACGTCTGACTACATGTGACTATGTATCCTTCCGCCATTAGCTGGTCCGTCAAGTCGGGGCTGTATTTTTTATCAACACGCTGTCAGCTAATCCACTTGCCATTGTACTGTTATGCTAAACAAATTTTAAGATACTTTAAGACTGACATCTGTCTAAAAAAATAAGTAGGTTATACAAGTAAAAATATAAAATGTTGCAAATAATTAAATATTTGCTAACTCTTTTTTAATTTGTCCGAGATAGTGAATTTGGGTTAACATTTGCGAGACGGTCTGTTGTATCTATTATCACACTTTGGGCGTTATAGCTAATATATTCGAGTTGGAAATATGTGACGTGGAATAACATTAGAATTGCTTAAAAACTATTCACGCGTCTCACTTTCTACAAACAAGGAGATGGGTTTCATGAGAACAATATGGCGTATAATTTACGTAGACGAACGATTACGGGCCGAATATAAATGACTTTTACTCCAAATCGTTTTACATGAAAAATATGTTACTTTAAAAATTATGCAGAGCTCATGGAAAAATATAACTATTGGCATTTGTTTGTAAATTCGCGTTATATATCNGTTACTTTAAAAATTATGCAGAGCTCATGGAAAAATATAACTATTGGCATTTGTTTGTAAATTCGCGTTATATATCGCGCAAAAAAGAGGTTCATTTCTAGCTGGTAATACCTCGCATAATATCCGAGAGATCGCGCGCACAGCGTGTCACGGCAAAGTTTGAGCCGCTGTTTTTGGATGACAGATAGCGTATTATTTTAAGTTGGTTGTTCTTAGATTACAGGCTGGAAATATATTTCAAATTCGTGTCGTTTCGTCATATTAATAGAAAAATAGTGCTACAATATTATGCAATATTTCTATATGCTTTTCGAATTAATATCAAGGACGTGTTGAAAGCGAGGTTGGAGAGGGATGATACGACGTGAAAAAACTTTCTGAAGTTAGCACAACTTCAGAAAAATTTTCCGCGTCGTATCGTCCTACTGTACATTTCATTTTGAACACCTATACATAACTACATTATCACGAAGTTTAGTTTTTAACACTAACAACAATTGTTTTGTGTCCTTGTAAAATAAAATGCATTAATAAATGTAAGAACTCTTTCTTACCCGCGTATTTTCTGCTTTTGTGATGTGCATTGGCAGTGCACTCAGAATAGCCAACGTAATTTTAACTTTTGTTCGTTCGTGCATCAGCTGATACAGGATTTTGTAAACGGCACTTTGTTTGTTTAGTAAACGTTAAGTTGCCACTCACTGACTGTCAGAAAGTGGCCTTCTTATACCGTATGGACCATAGCAACGTGCAAAAGCACGCCAAGCAGTTTTCTTCCCGCCACATCCGCCTTTAAACTTAAGTTTAATATTCTAGTTTTAAGTTTCTCATACTATCGATATTTTCACGTATTTCCCACAAACCTGTGCTATAAGGAAACAGGGAGAATGAATACCGTTGGGTTTATACATTTCTGTGATCCGAGGACTTAGCCAATCCTCGTGGCTTTCGGACGTGCTAGCGACACGCCATGCCAGGCTTACTGTATTGTTTGATGCGCAGACTGCTAAACCTGATGTGAGAAGGATTAATTGTGTGCAATGTTAAGGGTATTTAACAAAATGGGAATATTGCCTGAGACGCACCAACTTCGACTGTGTTTGTCCGNCAAAATGGGAATATTGCCTGAGACACACCCACTGCGACTGTGTTTGTCCGTTCATGGTTTACCCACATCCACCCAATTGTAAGGAGTACTTACCCAGGAGGTCAAATCTTTCGTTTCGCGTGAGATGTGGTGCAATATTTGGGCCTCTGGCGGAGTTGTGTGACCCGACCAGTGCGGCCTATTTTTCTGTGCTCTACTAGCCTTGGAAGAGGTCAGGCAGTAGGGGTGCAATTGGATTTTTGCTGTGGGTCTTTTCTCTAATACACAGTACTTTGAAAGTATACCACGAGGGTACTTTCGTTTTTGACCTCCAGGGAGTAAGTCATGAGTGCAGATTTCCCCAACCCCTGTATGCCACCCCTTTGTGTGAAAGTAGAAGTGTAATTATTCTGTCTTTAATTACTCATATATGTTCTTTTCCTCTCTACTATATTCTATTTGCATAATAGGTGTCGTTATGTTATACTTATACTGTGTGTTGATGTCGCTCGGATTTGTTAACATACTATAAGTTCTGCTCCTCTTCATTCCAATCTTAACTTTTTATTAATCAATGTAATTATATTATACCTATGCTATGTGTTGATGTCCAGCGTACATATTAACATTATAATAATTATAAGTTTAACTGTGCACACAGCTAACTAAAATAATTTATTTTCTGAAAGAGTTTTAACAACTATCAAAATTCAATGATACGTGGTCATTTTTATACAACATAAAAATAATTCCTGAAAGGTCCATATTGGAAAAAGCCTGTGCCGATTTGCAAATCAGTTTAACAGATGGGGAAAAATGTGACGTGTCTGGTTGTGAATTGGCTGAGGAATTAATGAGCTTGAACCCATTATTAAAAGATCTTCAATCAGCAGAGCCACTTAAAGTTCTAAGACTGATTAAAAAGAATGATTGGCAGGATATTTTTCCGAATGTGTGGACAGCACTTCGCATCTTGCTGACTATACCTGTAACTGTCGCTAAAGGGGAACGAAGTTTCAGTAAATTGAAACTTATAAAAACATACTTACGTTCTACTATGTGCCAGGAAAGGCTGTCAGATCTTGGAATCTTGTCCATAGAAAACGCTATCGCCCAGAAGTTAAATTATTCCGGATTAATAAAAAAATTTGCAAGCACAAAAGCCAGAAAGGTGGTCATCTAAGTTTATCATTGAAGTGGTTGTTGGTAGTTTTTTTTTGTAAGACTATCTGTAGCTAGCCTATTAGCTGAAATAAAACCTGTCAAACAAAACTATTTACTGTCACCTCAGCAGGGCATGATGGCAAACACAGTGGTGTTGTCGAGTGCATTAAGGTAGTACGAGTGGGATTGACAACATTTTTTTAACGCGAATGAACATTTGCTATGTCAAGCGCGACAAACACCACTGCTTGCCCCGCAGATATATCTATAATAATTTAGCAGGTTTTGTATTTATAGGGGCGCCACTTTGAGATCTCGCACCACCTAAAAAATTTGCTAGGGCCGCCACTGNCTTTGAGATCTCGCACCACCTAAGAAATTTGCTAGGGCCGCACTGTTGAAGTGCCATGCTCATAAGTCAAATAACTGTTATTTGCATATTCCTATTAATAGCAGTGTGCAGTGCAAAGTATTATTTAAAGAGTTGATATGTACACAAAAAGGTAAAAATATATACATGGATTATACATGATGACTGGTAAAATAATGATGATAGTTTCAGAAAAAGAAACCAACCCTTTGGTTCCTTTTTCTGAAACTAACATCTGATTTCTGCCCAGTGCTCTGAATGTCAAAGTGAAGAAATTCAAGCAAGCACGGGTAAACGGCGGGAGTAACTATGACTCGCCTTTGGTAGTGCCTGGAATCTGACCACACACCTCCACGTGGCGACCACCGGGTGTGAGTGGTGATTGCGTTGCCATACAGTTGCTATCGAAGTGCAAAACTAGTAGCCAGCGTGCTACGCTCTGGATTGAGAAAGTAACTTGTGCAATCATGGGCCACTCACAGCTGAGATCTGGCAACAGTGCAAACGTTCCCTGAACGAGCATATCAGTTATTTTGAATATCTTTTGCCCTCTGGCTAAGGAAGGGGCGTTACTTTGTATTTTAGCTTGTCGTATATTTTAATCTTGTTTTGTTAGCAACCAGCATGTTGCCATGCCGATGGTGTGATTAAAGCTACATCTCAGTGAGGGGGAAGTCCCTCCATGAGCGTAGCTGTAATCCCTCTGGCTGCAATGAAGGGTTACNTAAGGAAGGGGCGTTACTTTGTATTTTAGCTTGTCGAATATTTTAATCTTGTTTTGTTAGCAACCAGCATGTTGCCATGCCGATGGTGTGATAAAAGCTACATCTCAGTGAGGGGGAAGTCCCTCCATGAGCGTAGCTGTAATCCCTCTGGCTGCAATGAAGGGTTACCAGTACGCGCTACATCTAGGGCCCTGTGGTCTAACGAGGAGCTTCGTATTCTGGCAAGGAAGGAACTTTTCCTCCCTCCAGATGCGAAGTTCGTCAAACAGGAATTGTTTGCAGAGGTACGCAGGAAGGGANAAGGAAGGAACTTTTCCTCCCTCCAGATGCGAAGTTCGTCAAACAGGAATTGTTTGCAGAGGTACGCAGGAAGGGACTGTTCATGGACCGGACTTTTGAGGCATTGAAATGTCAGCAAAAAATGGCAAGGTACAAGATATTTTGTGACGAGCTTAAGAGAGTGGAATTCCTGGACCCTCGTCCCTGATTACCAAATGTTAAACGACGGGTGCTACGTGCATCCCCTGACGAGGTCGTGTTGTGGTCCCAGAAGGGAGTGGAACTGGTATGGGGGAGCTGAGTGAGAGACTGCTTGCCCTGAGGGCGCAACTTGTGGAATCTGATCATGCTTCACATCATTTGGCACATCTGGTGACGGCAGTTGACGCAGCAATTGAGGGGAGGTCAG
>NQII01009331.1:0-49809 GCA_002778355.1 Clitarchus hookeri | reverse complement strand
CTTCTCTCTCGCTTAGTTTCTTTGGCTGTCGTTTTTGAAGTACTGAATCTATTCTGTCTTCATTCTGAAACATTCTTATGATGTCTCCAGCAGTGGACCTCGGCAGATTCAAGTGCTCCGCAATTTCTCGTTGATATTTCTTCTTTGCATGATGAAAAATGACCAGCTGCCGCTGTTCAAACGTTGTATTCCTGGCCTACGTCCCATTTTCCTGACTGACGCAGTCAACAGAGCTACCCAATACAACCTCTCAGCGCAGAGAGCGTGCAGGGAATGCCACGAGGTACGAACGCAATGTGCATCATGCCTGTGCCAAGCGTCCACCACAACTGGCCGAATATTAAAGTGGCGTNAACGCAATGTGCATCATGCCTGTGCCAAGCGTCCACCACAACTGGCCGAATATTAAAGTGGCGTACTCGTGAAGCATAAATATATAAAATATAATAAAATATATGTATATATATATATATATGTATGTATATATACATATATATGTATATATTGCAAATTTATATTTTTAATTCACCATCAAAATATATGTTTTTAGTTTATGCTGTAAATTAATTTTTTAAATGCAAAAACGAAATATTTTTTAAATTTATCGTTTGGAAAATAAGTTTAATAGTTATAACATGTATTTTAAATCCTAATTGTTAGATAAATATTTTAATTATATGCCTACTAGTTTTTTTTAAATAAAAGATTTATTTTAAAATAACATCTCACACATCACAGCCTATCATATTTCACCCACACTACCACCATTTTTTGTTATGCGAATAAGCAACCACGAGCTTTCATCTATAAAAAGGAAAAATTAAATTTTAAAAATATTGATTTCTTTAAAGAAAACTATCTCAGGCGATATAAAATTATTTTTTTTTATCGATTTACATACATTGTTTTTAAAAACAGTTTCAAACTTCTTATATTTTATGTTTTTGTAGGTCAAACAACCACTTTCTTTATTCTCTTGTGAAACGAATATTCAGTATAGGAGGCCCATTCCCATATCAGAAGGAACGAACGTAACTGATTAGATTTGCATGCTCACGCGATCATAGCAGGATGATGCAGCAAAGCAGGATTTTCCCATCGCGATATGTGTGTGTGCGGAACTATTATTTAGTTACAAAGAAATAGCCTGAGTTTGATTATCAGTCACGCCAGACATAAATAAATATATATAAAAAAAACTAACATATTCCGAATTAATTAGACTTTGTTATTGTAATGATTTTAGTTATATAATGAAAATTTAGCCCAGTAAAGGGTTTTATATCATGTTTAATGTTAAATTCATAAATTTTTTATACATTATATTTTGTGTATAGTCTATTCATAAATTGACATTTTTTCGAATTATTTTTATTATTTCTTTTTGGTAAAACATATTAAAACTTATTATAAAATAAAACAAAAATATTTTAGAAATCAAAATTACACATTAAATCTTTATACGTAAACAAATAATGAGGAGGTGCTTATTTACTCAATATTTAAAAAACCTTAATTTTATTAATATCGTTTGTTAGTTAACAATTTTTGTTTAATTGATTAAATATAAAAAAATATTACTTCGAAAAAATACTTTTTTTCGAATGAATCATTTATAAATTATTCTAAACACTTGTATAAAACTGTCAATATATTTAATTAACTCATTATTATCTTTTCCCATTTAATATGAAAAATATATATACCTATTCCGTTATCATAAAAAATGTATTTTGCTTTATTCCCGCCGTTCATTGGCCAAACTAACCGCACCAGGTTGGAATTTATGGGCTCACTAACAGTCCATTTTTCGCCAAAGACTTTGAAGGATTGACTGGTGTTCCCGTGCCTTTTCCACATAAAACTGAGAGCTTTCATGAAGTCATCAATATTGCACCCATCAGCTCATTTCAGACTTAACTTGCTGGCTACAATTTAAGAGCAACAATTCAATAGTTTCCTTACTAGCGTATTTTAACAAAATGCTTTTTTTTATTTGCTGAATGAAACCAAGCAGAATCGTGAGTTGCTCTCGCCAGCAAGTGTCCGACTCCTCAAGGTCACAGGCAAGTTCTGTACACACTGTGGCATTTCTCTTTGTTTGCTCTACTCTAGTTTACTTTGATAGTCGGGTGCTCTCCACGAATCAGTTCACTTAGAAACTTCACGAGATTGAAACTAGCTGTATGGTACTGTGATCAAGACCTAATCGAAAACAGATTCTGTATCATGTTATATACAGTTTCAGCAGGGACATATTATTTTTAAGGATATAACATAATTTGATCATAAGTGTTTCTTTTTCTAGGCAACTTTATTGCACCAGACAAGGCCCATCGAACTGACACTAATGCGTATCCCAAGACAACTTGTACGATGCTGGGCTATAATTGCAAGCCTTGCAAATACAAATAATGATGCATTAGCTGAGGTTGTTATATATACTTTTTTTGGAGACTCCACGTTTTGGTCATAGTTGAAAATATTTCCATTCCTTTTTTCTGCAGTATATCGTGGAACTGTTTTGTTTATTCCTCTGTAAAACATTGTTACAAATGTTTTAACACTGATAAATCCTTTACTGTGGGTTTTCAATCGGTCATCTTTAACCAATTCCGTTGGTATTAAGCCTGTTCAAATATTCCGTAGTCGTCAGTCATTCCAAGAGTTTTGTTAAAAGTTAAAAAAAGGTAGATAATATTTCACAAATGTTTTTCTTGTCTGTCTATAAGAAACCCACTCATTTAGCATAATTAGATAATTATTACTTATACACTGTCATGTCTTCATGTAGTACTTTGTGTTACAAATGCCTCTGATTATTCAAAACCTGTGCCTGAGTAACAGCAAACGTTGCACTAAAACTTATAAAACCTCCAGTGGTTTAGCAGCCATTGTCTATAGTCATACAATTACTTTGTCGGCCTAAATAGCAGTAAAAGCATGCCTATCAGACAGCTTTACGGCCAACTCGCAGCTGCAAAATGCTTCGTCGACATCTTTTTTTTAGACTTGTTATATCATCCAAATGCAGGATCAAATACCCAGCATACTTGGGGCCGCGGTTGGTGCAGTGGCTAGTACACCCGCCTCCCGCCACGGTGAAATGAGTTTGATTTCCAGCGGAGTTTCTCAGAGATATCCTGTTTCCTCGCTCTTTTTATTCGGGCTCTGTTTCATATTTACCTCGCTTCATCCTCGTCCGCTCTCAAGATCCTGTTGTAAAGAGTCTCCACCTAGCATACTTCTACCGATCATATTCAAACATTCATGGAATAATTTCTTCCAATTCAGATACACACAAAGACCAATTTCCAGTCCTTGTTGTAGATATCAGAGAAAAATATCTATCATATCAAAAAATTTAAACCAGAATTGGAACAGATCTTCATTTTCACTCTAAAACTCTGGAATGGATGCGTTGTAGTCCATTTTTTGAAAGTACAACACACTACAATTTTATAAAAATTTCTGATTAACATCTTCAACAAAATTACCAACCTCTATCTCAAGAAGTCATTCTTTATCGGATTTTAAGTCAGCGTGAAAAATTTCTGAAAGCAGGTATTAGATGCAAATAATATTTGTTTGTGTTGGATTTTGGCAATTAAGTTTGATGGGTTCTCAGTATGAATAACTTCATGAATTTCAAATATAAAACACGATAATATCGTCAAGTTTAGCACACATTAATAATAACATAAATATATTAACATACAAATATACTAATATTTCTACATCAGGAATGACTTTGAAATTTATTTAATATTTAGTAGATTGCACATAAAAAAAGTATAATTCTGTCTCTGGATTGGCCTCGGCATGACTCAGACTTGTAAGCACAGAGTCGGTAAGCAAGTGCTTTTGTGCCCACTAGTATTGTCGAGGTTCCGTTGTCCAGTTCCTTTCCTACAAAACATTCTGAATTAAATGATTCTCTGCGCGTCTTTACCTCACAAGTGGCGCGTATTTGCAGAAAATTTGGAATTTCCTGAAATCTTCCGAATGAGTGTACTTCTGTAAGTAGTTCGACCGCTGCCATTTATGAATGCAAAAATCGTTGATGAAGCCAGTGGGATTAGTGTCGGATTAAACTATCGCGTGCTGTGACACGCGCCACGTCTTCGGGAGGCGAGTCCCTAAATGCGTGACGAACTCATTCTGTCAAGAGCATTGTGGTTCAGAGACGAAGGCACGTTTGATAAAATCGGGGAAATTGTATTTACTGCTCTACTCACGTGATTAAATCCATGGCGATGGTCGGAGACACGGCAGCAGAAGAATTTTTGAATAATGTCTGCCCACCGGGAATCGAATTTATTCTTTACGGCACATAAAATGCTGGGAAATGTGTCACAGGCCGAGGTATCAGGAACGAGTTAGGAGGGAGGTCGAGAGAAAGAAATATTGGTGGAGAAGGAATTTTACGTAACTGGTTAGGGGACATCCATTAATTACGTGAGGCGTTTCGGGGGGTGGGGGGTCGAGCCAAATCTCACCCAATCTCACTTGGGGGAGAGTCTCGGCCAATATCACGTAATTTTTTTTTCCGCGAGGAACAGTCTAAAATTGCGAGAAAAGTTGGTTAAATTAAATAAAACATGTTTCTCCACTAAAATACTGCTAAATCCTAATACACAATGATAATTATCGCGGTTATGCGAACGCCAAATAGTAGCACAGTAGTACCTCTATTGTTAAGCCGCCACCGGCGAGCCAAACGCTCGATATCGCGAAGTGATCGCGCACGCTATAGAGCATTTCAAAAAATATTATCTGGACGCAATATTCATTGTGACTAATGCCCCTGGCAATAGTACTTTCAACAGNCGATATCGCAAAGTGATCGCACACGCTATAGAGCATTTCAAAAAATATGATCTGGACGCAATATTCATTGTGACTAATGCCCCTGGCAGAAGTGCTTTCAACAGAGTAGAGAGGCGCATGGCTCCACTCAGTCGAGAGATAACGGGTGTTGTTCTTCCCCATGACTCTTTTGGGACACATCTTGACTCCAGCGGCAGAACAGTAGACGTTCGTCTGGAAAAGGATAATTCCAAAAAGGCAGGGGAAATTTTGGCTGAAATATGGTCTGCAGTGTGCATCGACGAACACGAAGTCGTTGCTAAATACATAGACTCAAATAATGACACTTCCAGCGACCCAGACCTTCCAGCCGAAGAATGGTACACCGAGCATGTTAGAGAGAGCCAATATTTACTTCAGGTACGCGGCAATTTGTTCACATTTAATAATGTATTGTTTTCTTTTCGTATGAATTTTCACAGTAGTTTACCTTATATTTTGACCACAATTTAATGCGTGCTTTTTTATATTTTTCTGAAAGTTTTTAACGAGCGTGAGCACTAACGAATGTATTTTCAATTAGAGTTAAAACTAATGAATTGCTTTTAATTATTGCTTCAGGTTGTGAAATGCGATAATCGGGACTGCTGTAGCCCATGCCGGAGTGCTCTTCATATGATTCTTCAAGACCGTTTTCTGCCACCGCCATACCCTATCAATCAGGTTGATGGGCATCCGACGGTCCCGGACCCTGAAAAGCATGACTGAAAGTCANTATCAATCAGGTTGATGGGCATCCGACGGTCCCGGACCCTGAAGAGCATGACGGAAAGTCGTTCGCTCCCTTCTTGATTCGCCACTGCCTACCGATTCAACCTTTGCACGCCTTCATCAGCATGCCCTACGACCTCTATTGCCCAAGTGTACGTGGTGATCTAGAAAAGAGATGCTGCAGTACGTGCGGTATTTACTTTTCATCCATCATAAGAGCTGCAGAGCATCGGCGTGCAGTCCACAGTGCACTAGCTGCAACAGCGCGCAAAGTACGACCCTCAAGAATTGTCACACGTCGAGCTACTGAGCTTCTATGTGCAAGCGACAACGGTTTAGAGTGGCTAAATCAGAGAGAGGTTGAAGGAGCAGATGATTTTATTGAAAACCACATGGACATGTTGGTTCCAATAGTAGCTCTTGAGACCGCACATGAGTCCCCATGGACAGAATTAGAATAAATATTCTTTAACAAATTCAAGTAGTTTCTATTTAAGTATTGTATTGTTTGATTTTCTCACTGTGATTCTAGACTACGTAATTATAAATCTTAAATACTAGTCTTAACTAATCTTAAATAAAAATAATTAAGTAAATTGTGTTTTTTTTAATAAATCAATCACGGATTAACGTATTTACACTAAAAATATGAATTTTGAAAAATCTCACGTTTGATTGGAAGGGGGGGAGGGGTCGAGAAAAATATCACGACACCTCGCCAAGGGGGGAGTGGGTCGAAAAATCATCAAAATCGCCTCACGTTATTATGGACGATCCCTTACTACTCGGGCCGTCGAACCCCGAGCATGGGGAAGGGGGAGTTGCGTGTTATACCACACACGTCTCGCACCAAGTTACAATCACGAGTTACGATACGATAAGGCAACTTGTAGTTTTATTGAGAACTTCTGGGGAGGAAAAGTGCCGACATTAAAACGAACAGCCGACTCGCATTCCTATTTAAATTTCATTGAGGGAGGCCCCAAACGCACGGCAGTGAAAAAAACACGTTACCTAGGAACGTAAATTGTGACATTTTTATTATACCCCACGGGAAAGTCGTTTAGAGATAGAGATGGTGAAGTCAAGTAATTTACGTGGCATGTTAGCCTTGTATATAAGTTCTTAAACACAATGTAAACTACACGTATCCTTGCATGCCACCACTACAAAAGAGAACTGTTATTTTCGTGTTTTCGTTGCTGAACATTTCTAGGTACATAGTCTTAACGACATGTTGTTATAATAATTCATGTTATTTCATGCATTTTCACTACAAGATTAACTTCAATTTTAGTAAATACAGACAAACTTATAATGGAGGGTATATTGTGTATTATTTACGGTCAATAAAATTTAACACATTTATGGAACTACATTATGTTTCTTACGTATTTATGTAATTATGTAATATGATAACATCATGAATAACAAGAATATTTTGGTAATAAGTAAAATCTGTATGTGAGGCGACATTGAATAGTATTTCTTATAGTACGGTTAAAATCAAACTGTAAAAGTTGGGGTTCTTTATTTAAAAAAAAAAGTACAGGTTTCTGCATATTTTATACATAAGTCCGTTGTGGTTAAACATTTGTGCTTCAAATTCCCTACGTAGAAGAATTCAAGTCGCCGCTAAAGGGTTTGAGAAACATGTAGTATTTTATTTTAATTCACTCGGAAATGCCATATTATCAAGCCTACATCTCTAATTGATTACTGCAATTCTTCACTTCAGTTTCAATGCCCTCGGGACTACCACTTCTTGATTTGTGAGCACAGTTTGACTTATTTACTCTGTTCCTGTATAAGTTTTAGCATATTTTGTTTGCCAGTTGTAGATTCGACTTCGTGCACAAAAATAGTGTGCATACTTTACGATGCCTTAACGTAACGAAATAGTATGAAACTAAGAATTATCAAGGAGGAACGCTGTTAAAATCTTTACATATAAAACACACCAGTGTACACTGGCTTATTTTGAAGAATGTATAGTTTCATGTGTGTGTGTGTACGCATAAATGCAATACAGAACTATGCCACAAGCGAATTTCGTATTTTTACAAATTAAATGTTTATTATTTCTTCCGTGGGAAACACGCCTTTTTTTCAAATACTATTTGCTAATATCTTATCATAAAGAGCAACTGGCGATAATTTTACACGTGATTATTTAAGGGTTCCTACACTAAATTCCTTGCTATTACAATATCAAGAAAGGGAACAAAAACTAAAATGACGTGAAATTATTCAAGCATAGAATATTCGAAACACCCTCCCTATTCAATGGATGTATCTCGTTGAAAGTACAACGCATACAAATTATTTTGAAAAATACTTAACTGAAATTTGAATTAAAGTTTGTGGGTTTTTATCAATTTTTGAGTTTATTTAAAGGGTTTTCCCCCAAAACTTGAAAGATTGTACGGTCGTATTTCTGGAACCAATGCTTGGAATAAAATGGCTAACAATCCGTTTTTGGAAAAGAAATAACTCTACTTGTTATAAAAAGGAATCCAAGACGTTAGAATACTGTAATGATTAGCGAAATGAAACACTGCGTATCGCGATTCAATGGCGACTGAACGACCATAGCTTTATTACTAATGACATAGAGAAAACAATACGATGACATAGAGATAACAATAGGTGGCGCTAGTTGTTACAGTTTTGATACAAATCATAACACCCCCACTTATCAAAATATTACACACTTTCAATTCCCAAAAGTTTTATAAATCTATAATGTTTTACTGAATTTAAACTCTTGGTTAGCATATCCGCTGGCATATCAGCTGTTGGCAAATATTGAATATGCACAATTTTATCTGATATCATGTTTCTGCAAAAGTGGTATCTGACATCAATGTGCTTGGTTTTATTGTGAAAAATAGGATTTGCCGACAACTTCTGTGCACTCTGATTATCATTACATATAGTGATTGTATACATTTTCTCTGTAATCTCATATTGCAAGTTTCTAAGATATATTGCCTCTTTACAAGCTTCTGAAATTGCTATATATTCAGCTTCTGTGCTAGATAATGCTATTGACTTCTGTTTTTTACATTCCCAAGAGATGACACAACCTGATAACATAAAACAATAACCTGTATATGACTTTCTGTCCATAGTATCATTAGCCCAGTCGGCATCAACAAAACCTTTAACATCACAATCTTTATTCTTACTATATTTTAAACCAAAAGTTCTTGTATGTTTTAAATATTTAAGTATCCTCTTTACATATGACCAATGCTCTTCACCATGACAATTATTGAACTGACTCAAATATCCTACTGCATAAGCAATATCCGGTCTTGTAAGGACTGCCAGATACATCAAACTACCTATAAGTTGTTGATATGGATTCTGGTTTTGAGCATTTTCACATTTAGTAACATTCAATTTAGCCTCCATAGGAGTCTTAACAGTTTTACAATCAACCATATCAAACTTGTGCAAAAGTTGATCGATATAATTTTCTTGGCTTAAAGTAATTACATTATTACTCTTATCAATTTTAACATCCATACCTAGACAACGCTTTACTTGTCCCAAATCTTTTATTTTAAACTGACAATTCAATATTTCTTTTAACTGTAACATTTCTTTTTTATCGTTCGAAAAAACAAAGAAATCATCGACATAAAGAGTGACCATTGTCTTACAACCATTTACAACTTTGCTATATAAGCATGGTTCCAGTTTAGATTTCTTATAACCATTTAGAATCAAACAATTGTCAACTTTCTCATGCCATGCTCTGGAGGATTGTTTGAGGCCATATATAGCCTTTTTCAACTTAAGGACTTTGTTTTTATCATTCTCTGAGCAAACAAAACCGTCTGGTTTTTGCATATATATAGTCTCATTCAATTCTCCATTCAGAAAGGCTGTTTTCACATCTAAATGTATTATATCAAGATTTAACTGTACAGAAATTGCAAATAACAAACGCAATGTGGTGTGCCTCACAACAGGGGAAAAGGTTTCTTCATAGTCCACACCATACTTTTGACTATAGCCTTTGGCTACTAATCTAGCACGGTAACGAATCTGGTTTTCACTGTCACACTTTTTCTTCAATACCCACTTGCACTTTACCACTGTTTTACCGTCTTCAGGTTCCACAAGCTCCCAAGCATTGTTATCCTCAAAACACTGCAGCTCCTCTTGTATAGCTTGCGACCAACACTCCTTATCTGGACCCTGTAGTGCATCTTCCACCGACAACTCATCAATATGTAATATGTCACTTTCTGTACACATATTTGAGAAACCATATCTATCTGGTTTTTGTCTTTGTCTAGTAGGCAACGCGCGTGATTGTATCGTTTCATCAACTTCAGTGGAACTGTCCGAGTCTGCAGTATCACCCTGCACATAGGTTTCATCATTATTAAATCCTGAAGTACTAGTATACGAGTCATCAGATTGATTGTTGTCCCCCACTGAATCTGCATTTACTTCGCCAATATCGGTATCAACATTCTCCTTCTCTTTAACTACAGTCAGGTTCTCTGTATTCAAATTTTTTTCCATAATAATGACGTCTCTGCTGGTTGACACTATCTGAGTTTTAGGGTTGTAAACTCTGTACCCCTTTACTTCCTCTGAATAACCTACTAAGATGCACTTCTCAGACTTCTTGTCCCACTTCGCACGTTTAACTTTGGGGACATGCACCATGACAGTACTGCCAAATATCTTCAAATGACTAATATTAGGCTTGCTGTTAGTCCATAACTCGTACGGAGTTTTATTATTTAATCCAGCTGCTACCGTTCTATTTTGCAAATAAACAGCAGTATTACTTGCTTCTGCCCAAAATTTCTTCGGTAGATTAGCTTCAAACAAAAGGCATCTCGCTTTTTCTATTAAAGTTCTATTCATGCGTTCACATAAACCATTTTGTTCGGGCGTATAAGGATTTGTTTTTTGATGCATTATTCCCATTTTTTTCACGTAATCATCCAATTCTTTATTACAGAATTCACGTCCGTTATCACTCCGTAAAATCTTTACCTTTTTTCCCAGAACCTTTTCAACTTTAGCTTTGTAATGTTTAAAGCATTCAAAAGTTTCACTCTTATTTTTAAAAAAAAATAATTATGTGTCATTCTGCTGTAATCATCGACAAAAATAAGAAAATACCTCTACCCTCCTAGAGAAGCAATCTCCATAGGTCCACAGAGATCTGTATGTACTGTATTCAATAATTCAGTACTTCTGTCACCCTCATGAGAGAACGGCAAGCGACTTTGCTTCCCCTCACAACATGTGACACAAGACATCTTGCTTATATCTGTATTCTTATCAAATTGCAATCCTTCCACAGCATCCTGCATCTTGTTAAGAGGAAATGGTAAAGTTGATGGAAAATATAGAAAAATTGGACAAACCAGTCTCAATAGAAGAAAAGAATGGGAGTAAAATATTTGCATGAGAAAAGGAAAGAATGCGACTTTATGGAGTTAAAAAAATTTTAATTTTTCCATAACCTACTTTCAGTAAAGAGGATAAACAAACTAGGTAAGGCTGTAATTTTTTAAGGATTAAGCTGTAATCACAGAAAATGAAACTTTCATTATGATTTGTGAGGGATTTGAAAACAGTTTCAGTGTACCTAGTAATAGCGAAATGTGTTTTTAAAAAAATCCTGCAATTTGTGGCATCAACGACTTGGACATTTAAATAGCAACAGCTTGAATAAAACGAATCTACTACACAGTGACAATGTATGCAGTCCACGTACGCAAGAAAAGGTTTACCTTCCAAAGCTATTGGACAACCGCAATCAGTAACCAAAGGAGAATTATTACATAGTAACTTAGCCGGACCTGTGAAACACTAACGAACGATGGAGAGCGATTTTATAAATTTATCATAGATTTAACTAATTCCATGACTGTTTATTTAATTAAGTCAAAAAGAGAGGCTGAAGTGTGTTAAATTCAGGAGATCATAAATGTTCAAGGCTGCGAACATACAGTGGTGGAGAACTCAATTCACAATTGTTCAGAAATTCTTGCAAACAGAAATGAATTGGTGTAGAACAAACACTTCCATACACAAAACCAGATAATGAAGCTACAAAGAGAGCAAATTTTACATTGATTAGTCATAATAGGACATTATTAGTTGAGACTTATTTACTCAAACATCTATGGGGAGAGGCGATTAGATGTGCAACATATAAGCTCAATCGCACACCAACTAGTGCTCTGAAAGGTGGAATTCCTGCTGAAAAATATTAGGGAAAACTGGACTTGTCAAAAGCTTGGGCATACAGTAGGGCTTCCAATCCCGGACTACCGAGATCTCGGTATTGCGGGTTCCGCGTCATTTTCCAATCCCGTGTGATGCGGGATTACGGGCGCGGGATCCGCGGGACTGAAAAAAAGCGTGCGTAGAAACCTTAAAAAAGAAAATGAAGGAATTTGACCTTGATTTAGACAAAGATGTTGTTGCAATTACAACTGACGGAGCCTCGGTTATGGTTAAAACCGGTAGTATAGGTTTTTAGAACATGATTTTGATGCTTTAGTAAATCTAGAAAATATCTTGAAGCCGGTAAAACTTGCTGTCGAAGTCCTTTGTCGTCAAGATGCCAATCTCATTACTGCTGAAGCTACGCTCAAATTTATGATCAAGAAACTGAAAGATAATCATTCAACGTTAGCTTCAGAATTAGCTTTGTCTTTGCGCTGACGTATTTTACAACGACGTAGAAATGTGACTGCACTACTGATTTATCTCCAAAATCCCCGTAGTTACCGCGCGTCGTGTGACGATGAAACTTTTCATCTTCTACCGAAAAGTTTACTTCGAAAAGAAATTAAAGATTTTGTAACGAGAATGAACTTCAGCCTTTTAAATTCATCTGAGAGCAATGATGACGAAGAGGCTGATCAAATAATTCCGTCATCGGGTTCCAATCTTGATCTTACATTAGAGTTAACTATATCATCAGCATGTAATGTACTTTGCCCGTCACCATCTCGAGCTAATACACTCGAGTCCATTATAAAAAAGAAACGACTCTCTATGAATCTGGGAAAATATCTTACATCTACATATAAAGCAATAAAAGGAATACCGCCGTCAAGTGTGGAAGCCGAAAGGGCATTTCCTGCCGTTGGCTACATCGCCTCTAAAATACGCAGTAGTTTGGCAGACGGCAGTTTAGATACGTTGTGTTTCCTTCGCAAACATTTTCTATTGAAAGCTGACCAACTTAATAATTTAAGTAACCTATATCAATTTTCAGTTGAAAATGTGTTTTTTTTTTGTTGATTTTTTAAATTTTGTTTGTGTATTTTTTGAAGAAGATAGTTTTTTATTCAGTATTTGTTACTGTTTTTTGTGAAGAAAAAACGGTGTAATTTGATTGATCTCATACTAGTAGTAATACTTAAATAAATATGGAGTTAGTTGATTTATTCATTGTTTTATTTGCCTTGTATAAATGTGAATATTTTAAATATGCGGGATCCCGCAAATACCGAGATCCCGCGGGATTGAAAATTCGTAGTCCCGCAAATACCGAGATTGAATTCAGGCTGCGGGATTGGAAGCCCTAGCATACAGGCTCCCAGTACCAAGTGAAAAACTTGAAACTCGTGGAATCGAGTGCAGAATGACTGGCTATGGCAGAGTCGGTTACAGACTTAGAATCATGCTTCTGATGAAATTCTGATATCCCGAGATATTTATTTTGCTGAAACTAATTTCATTTACACGCCAGTTAAACACACTACTGCAATTAATAAAAAAAATGCGTGATATCAGGGGACATCAACAGCTACCAAGATAAAGATTTCAGAAGAGATAGGAAATGTTCCGAAAACTGTACAAGTTCTGGATCTGAAGAAAACGTCTATGAAATGTCACTTGACTCATCGGAACCCATCCATACCAGAAAAACGAGAAACATAAAATTTCTTCCAGAATCAGTGATTATGAACTGTTATTGTGTAGGGGATCCTAAATAATATAAAGAGGAAATAAGAATGGGTGATGCGTGGCATCAGACTATCAAAAATGAGATTGAAGCACTTGAGAAGAATGACAGATGGGAACCAAGTGATTTGCCAAAAGGGGAACCAGCTATTCATACACGTTGGATCTGCTAAAATAAAACAATATAGAACAAAGAGAGCAGGCCAACGTAACAAGGAAAAAATATTTTTGGAATATGTGCGCTCAAGTAAAAAATTAGTGACATTTTCACAAAACTATTGTGCCTTTAAAAAAATAGCTTATTTCAGAGATAAACTATATATTCTTTAAATTTTTTGTCTGTTATTCTTTTTTGGGATCAATTTATTCTATAATTTCAGTTTGTCCTTCTTTGTTTGCAAGTTAAATGAGTATTGATCCGAATTTAATTTGAGGGGAGTGTTAAAATGTAGCATTGTTTTGTTGAGTGCAGTGTGAACTATGTGTATGTTATCTATGAGTTTATTGATTGTCAGTATTATTACTAAATGTATTTAAAATATTGTAAAATAAAATGTTGTCAATTGTCGTAATCTGAACACATACCACTGGAACATCTCAGTCAATGGATCAACAAACCCCTAAATGTTAGTTTGAAAGACTCATAGGAAAGGACACTGAGTTGGCACAGGAGAGTGCGATACACAGTTGGATTACGCCAACGAGCAGCACTCCCACTGAGAACAAGGTTTTGTTATATTACCCGCAGTACATTTGGTAAAATAAGTTTATTATATAGGGACAAGTGAAAATTTTGTTGTTAAAACCATTTCATTTTGTGGTTTATATTCGATTGCCACAAACTTGTGAGCCTAGGTTGGTGAAACTAATGACTTGTATGGCTCTATATACATTAAATAGTTTCAGTTATAAACAAATGTGTAAGTGCGACCGAGCATCGAACCCGTTCTGGGTTCGAGGGTGCACCCACCTCTGCTAGTCATTACTCATGAAGCAGAAATGCTTTAGAATACATAGTATTTTAAAATAGGACATGTATGCATATAAATAATGTTCTCTAATTTATACCGCTATAACTTTTGTTTTTATAAATATTTTATTATTTTTGTTCCGTTAGGTAGTCTGAAACATCGCTNTAAATAGTTTCAGTTATAAACAAATGTGTAAGTACGACCGAGCATCGAACCCGTTCTGGGTTCGAAGCTGCACCCAACTCTGCTAGTCATTACTCATGGAGCTCTTTACGAAATCTTATGTATCATAAAATTTTATCCTGTACATACCATATAAATAATGTTCTCTCATTTACACCGCTATAACTTTTGTTTTTATAAAATAAAATAATAAAAACAAGGCAATCCATCAGACTTTGTAGCGATGTTTTAAAAACTGAAAAACCAACTGTTACGTTATTTATAAGTAAATAATTATATTTACAATAAGCTATCTTACGAANCAAAAAAAAACTGAAAAACCAACTGTTACGTTATTTATAAGTAAATAATTATATTTACAATAAGCTATCTTACGAATTAATCAGTGGATAATCATTAAAATTTTGTCGCAGTTTTTTTCTTAAGATTACGCAAATTTGTGTATGGTTATAGTTAGGGAAAATACAAAAATTAAAAATTAATACAAATTTTGCGTCTGAAAGAAAAGTTAGTTCTAAAAATCGTTGGATTGATGTATGAAATTTTTTGTTGAATCTCTGTTTTCGAAACAATATGATTTTGTAAAATATTAATAAAAACGTCCTGTTTTTAAATATATATTCAACATAATAAATAGGGCCTGCCAGTTGAAACATTAAATTATGATCAAAAGCTTCTAAGGACAAAATTTTTAAACGGTTTAGATTATCTTAATTTTCATTTCTATGCACTCTATGCATCTTGCGTACTAGATAAAAAGGGAATTACAAAAAAAACTCAAATTATAATAATTAATGNTTCTATGCACTCTATGCATCTTGCGTACTAGATAAAAAGGGAATTACAAAAAAAACTCAAATTATAATAATTAATGTTACAAATATATAAACAAGAAATTAGTTATAACATTTATGCTTTATACACATTTTGGAAATTTACATTATAGCAACTACCATCATTGTTCTCGGAGCACGAATAATNAACATTTATGCTTTATACACATTTTGGAAATTTACATTATAGCAACTACCATCATTGTTCTCGGAGCACGAATAATGCTAGTTTTATTTGTAGTCTTAATTGTTTGGAAATCCTTTTGAATTCCAGTAATATTTTATTATAAATTATCTTTGGTGATATAAGACAGAATAAAATAGAATCAAAAGCAGGCATCTACACATGTGAAAAAAATGTTTGAATTAAATTTTTATTATTATTTGCGTTTCTTGAGTACCAAAAGAAATGTGATTTCCCGGAATCACTCCAGGCGAATGCTTGTCTTGAGCTGTCGACGAGGCATTGTGCATTACCTACCTACCAAAAGAAGTTATGAGCTAGTGTCAAGGATTTTGTTATCTTTCCTCGTGTCTTTCTTACATATACAGGTCGAGTGTATGTCATGATTATGAACATTTGCAAATAACTATTGCCGAATAATATTTTTACTCTTGAAACACACGACGTAATTTTACACAGAAGGCAGCCGCTACACAATATTCCAGAGACGTCTTAGCGATATTAATATTTTTATGTGAAAGAGAAAAAATAACAGTAAGAGATACGGCGAGAATGGTGTTGAGCGCGCGATTGCATCGTGTGAGCAAATGAAGATTGGTTTGCATAGTGCGGGCGCAGCAAGGTGGCAGGTCCCCGGAGCGGCAGTGTTTCGGCCCTCTTAGATTGCAGCCGGAGACGCTCTTTGTGATGGCGGAGAGGAGCACCGTAGAGAGATAAGAACTCGGGTCTGGCCGCCCAGATCTGAGAGGCGGCGCACTGTAGGCGGTGATACGACTGCGGCCCACCGCGGCAGAAGGTTCTGTTACTGTTCGCCCTCGACTCCTCTCCGCACTGGTCACAGCGCATGACAGTATTGTGAGGCGAGCGACGGCCACCGTGATTATGCGTTTAGCTCTGTCACGGAATATATCTCATGCGCTGCAGGACGCGGTCATACTGAGCGCCCACTGCAGTTCGCTGCTAAACTGCCACATCACCAACAATCTTCATGCTTCCCTTTAAATATATTTGATTTTCAAGACTTGTATTNTGCTAAACTGCCACATCACCAACAATCTTCATGCTTCCCTTTAAATATATTTGATTTTCAAGACTTGTATTAGTCACCTAAACTGGAAAAAGGATGTCATACATATCCAGTGATCGGGATTGTTTTATTGATTTAACACATTTTAAAAATAATGTTCATTGAAACGCCAAATTACAAAAGTACTGAAGTTTTAGTTTGTGCTCAAATTCCTAGGCGACAAAAAATGTTCAATTGAGACAAAACTAAGTTCTGTTTAATAGCTTCACAACGAAAATATAATTATAGACTACGTTTTAAAATAAAATAAGTCTGTAAAAGGTTTTTGTCTGCCGGTTCATGAAAAGTTCTCAAAAAATACGGTCAAGAACATGATTCTTAAATGGAGTATTAATGGAGATTTAATGTATTTAATTACGAAATAAATGCATCCACTAAAAAGAGAAATGTCATTTTTTTACACACAGTTCGTGGCGTCATTCACATAGAAACATTTGTAAAATTCACCATTTTGTTACTACACTGATAAGTGGGGTACACTTGTGTCGTTAGTCGTAAATAATATAAAACATTCGATATTTCAGGAATATGGCTTAACTTAACCCTTCTCTACTTCCGCGCGGGTCGGATCCGACCCACGCGGAAGTTTNTGATATTTCAGGAATATGGCTTAACTTAACCCTTCTCTACTTCCGCGCGGGTCGGATCCGACCCACGCGGAAGTTTCTTTGGGCCCTCTCCTCCTCCTGGGAGCTTGTGACCTTCATGTAACCTATCAGTCAGTTGATAAGTAGATGCCCGCCACTCCGCAACTCCCATGTACGTATGTGCCATTTTTTCCAATAGCCTTTCATTGTATAGCGGAGTCAAATTTGACCCACTGTAGAAAAAATGTTATGGGTCACATCCGACCCAGTGTATCGTGTACGTACACAAAAAGTAGTGTTGTTTAAAACTTACATACACCTCAATTGTTGTCAATTTGACCAAATGTTCACCTTCTTCTATTTTCATTCATTTGAAAGGGGTTGGGGAATGAAGTGCACACTAAATTTGAAAGAGGTGAGGGATTGAATTGCACACCAAATGACTCGCCCTTATCGGATCTTTTTAGGGAAATGGCGTTCAACAAAAAATTGGCAACTCCCGAGGAAATATACGCTGAATTGAATCATCAAATGCTTTTGAGTGTTTCTGACGATGAAGATCTGGCAGTCGATAACGAATCAGAACCAGATGACGATATTTTATCAAACAGTGATGATGGCGAATACGTTTTCGACTGTGATAGCGACGAGGATGATAATGTTTCCCCTGATGAGAGTGAAGAAAGGAACTTTGAGCTTGGGAAAGATGGTGGATCAATATGGACTGATAAACCACTACGTTCCTTATTTGCAAGAACTCCAGCTGTCAACGTAGTCACGCGGTTACCAGGACCAAGGAGAGGGGCGCAAGAAATAACCGGTGAGAGTGAACTGTTCTTGTTATTGTTCACAGANATAACCGGTGAGAGTGAACTGTTCTTGTTATTGTTCACAGAGGAAACGATATGTGATATAGTTTGACATACCAACGCAAAGATCGACCAAGCTCGGCTAAACTACAACAGAGATGCGTCATTAATTTCAAATACTGACGAGGTTGGAATTCAAAGCCTTCTTGGAACTTATTTTCATGAGAGGTGTTTTGAAGAATTCTGGATTGAACACCAAATACACGTTCTCAAAAACCTTCGGACCACCTATTTTTCGCTGCACAATGTCCCTTACAAGATTTCAGTTTCTTTTGACAACCATTCGCTTTGATGACCTTACAACGAGGGAGGAAAGCAAAGCAAGTGATAAATTCGCAGCTTTGAGAGAGATTTGGGATAGATTCAACATCAATTGTTCCTACTACTTTTCTCCCTCCCAGTATGTGATAATAGATGAAACAATGCTCGGATTGCGGAGACGTTTCCCATTTAGAATGTATTTCCCATCAAAGCCATGTCCGGCTAATGGGCTGAAAATAATATCGCTCTGTGATGCACGAACTTTTAATTTTTGTAGGAAAGGAAATAAACAAGAAGAAAGGGGTCTTTTCTTTACCAACTCAGTATGTACTGAAACTTACTGAGTCTTTGAAAGGCAGTAGTAACCGTAATGTTACAGCTGATAACTGACTTTCCTCACTAGAAGTGACTGAAGAACTTCTGAAAAGACAAATCACTTTCGTCGGTACTTTGAGGCAAAACAAACCACAGATTCCAACATCTCTGGAATCTGCAGCCCCCGAGTCTTCGTCTCGATTTATGTATCAGGACGATAAAATGCTGGTATCCTACACTTCAAAGAAAAACAAAAAATTGGTGNGTCTTCGTCTCGATTTATGTATCAGGACGATAAAATGCTGGTATCCTACACTTCAAAGAAAAACAAAAAATTGGTGTTCATCTATTTCATGCAATTTTCAGGAGAAATAAACGAGACATCTAATAGCCAGAAATAATTGAATATTACAACATGACGAAAGGGGGTGTAGAGTAGATGTGATGGATAATTTGTGTCATACTTACACAACTTCTCGCAAAACAAGACGCTGGCCTCTGCGGTATTTCTTTGCAGTGTTGGATATAGCAGCGATCAACGCTTCCGTACTATACAAGTGGAACGTTGACAAAGAGCCCTTCCCAAACGTTGTACGCTCCACCTTCCTGAAGAATCTTGCTTTTGCCTTCACAAAACTTATGATGTAGAAAAGATTCCAGAATAAGCATATTCCGAAAAGTTTGCGCAACACGATTTGCCAATAGCTAGAGAAAAAAATACATTCTGGCCCTACAAGTAGGAAGACGCCTGGCAAAAGAAAAAGGTGTGACTACTGTGACCCTTCAAATGACAGAAAAGGAAGTTCCTCTTGTGCTAAATGTGGTGGTTCANGACTACTGTGACCCTTCAAATGACAGAAAAGGAAGTTCCTCTTGTGCTAAATGTGGTGGTTCATTGTGCGGGGAGCATAAATTATAATTTGTTTCATCGTCAAACTTATAGCTGACAGTAAAAGTTAATAGTTCTTTATATCTTTATCTATGTAAGTAAGTCATGTTTCTGTAGTTCCAGTTTTGCTCATATCGATTATTTTCATCTTAATATATATATATATACACACACCATTTTCAGAAAATGATTTAAATCATGTTTTCATGTATTTTAAAACAGGATGATTAAAAAATAAAACGTTATATAACAAGGNAATGATTTAAATCATGTTTTCATGTATTTTAAAACAGGATGATTAAAAAATAAAACGTTATATAACAAGGTTTGAGGAACAGATTTTTTAAACTTCGAACACAATTTATTGTTAACAAAAGATAATTTTTACAGCAAATAATTTTGTATATTTGTCTAATTAATTCAGATTAATGTTTATCAGTGCATAATATTCATGTTACTCTAGATTTGTAGCCTGCCCTCCCTCTATCGTATTTATTGCTTAACGTGAGACAAATTCATTTCCGTCATTTAAAAAATCTATTTTTGTTGACTAAAATTTTAAAATGGCATTTTTATTTTATAATATTCTTATTCGCCTCTAATGCACAGTATAACAAATGTTGCTGCGATGGATCTGTAACTCGGGGACCATTAAACCATTGAGAGCTCGTAAACATTATGATAAGTGATAGGAAATCCACGCTACCGTGTTCGATATTTGCGAATGTGTCGCAGACANTAAAAAATCTATTTTTGTTGACTAAAATTTTAAAATGGCATTTTTATTTTATAATATTCTTATTCGCCTCTAATGCGCAGTATAACAAATGTTGCTGCGATGGATCTGTAACTCGGGGACCATTAAACCATTGAGAGCTCGTAAACATTATGATAAGTGATAGGAAATCCACGCTACCGTGTTCGATATTTGCGAATGTGTCGCAGACAGTCCGTAGTAGTTTGTATTGGGTGCACATGTCTTCCCCGCCGCGGGTCGTGCGAGGAGGGGAACATCTACACCTTCCCCTCACGGGATCGTTTGTTAATTTGGTCACACAATACAATTCAACTAGGCCCATTCGATAGTGAGAATTATGAGTTTACGTATCACTGACGCGGACAAAAATTCAACATGGGTGTTGCGTAAATATACGGACTCAGATTAACAGGACTGGCTTTACTGAACTTTCCACAGTACATAAAATTAAAATTAAATAAAGTCATTGTATTGTATGCCAAGAAACCATACATGAGATTACAATTTGCCATGCTAGGCATNTAGTGAGAATTATGAGTTTACGTATCACTGACGCGGACAAAAATAGTTGTACCCACAACGCAAAATATACGGACTCAGATTAACAGGACTGGCTTTACTGAACTTTCCACAGTACATAACATTAAAATTAAATAAAGTCATTGTATTGTATGCCAAGAAACCATACATGAGATTACAATTTGCCATGCTAGGCATACTGTAAAATGAACGTGTCTTGTACTTTAGAAAATTGTGGTAATCAATGTGGTAATNTGTAAGTAAGTCATGTTTCTGTAGTTCCAGTTTTGCTCATATCGATTATTTTCATCTTAATATATATATATATATACCATTTACAGAAAATGATTTAAATCATGTTTTCATGTATTTTAAAACAGGATGATTAAAAAATAAAACGTTATATAACAAGGTTTGAGAAACAGATTTTTTAAACTTCGAACACAATTTATTGTTAACAAAAAATAATTGTTACAGCAAATAATTTTGTATATTTGTCTAATTAATTCAGATTAATGTTTATCAGTGCATAATATTCATGTTACTNATGAAAATAATCGATATGAGCAAAACTGGAACTACAGAAACATGACTTACTTAATATATATGTATATATATATATAAATATATATGTATATATATATATATATAAAACAGGATGATTAAAAAATAAAACGTTATATAACAAGGTTTGAGAAACAGATTCTTTAACTTCGAACACAATTTATTGTTTANTTACAGCAAATAATTTTGTATATTTGTCTAATTAATTCAGATTAATGTTTATCAGTGCATAATATTCATGTTACTCTAGATTTGTAGCCTGCCCTCCCTCTATCGTATTTATTGCTTAACGTGAGACATATTCATTTCCGTCACTTCAAAAATCTATTTTTGTTGACTGAAATTTTCAAATGGCATTTTTATTTTATAATATTCTTATTCGCCTCTAATGCACAGTATAACAAATGTTGCTGCGATGGATCTGTAACTCGGGGACCATTAAACCATTGAGAGCTCGTATACATTATGATAAGTGATAGGAAATCCACGCTACCGTGTTCGATATTTGCGAATGTGTCGCAGACATTCCGTAGTAGTTTGTATTGGGTGCACATGTCTTCCCCGCCGCGGGTCGTGCGAGGAGGAGAACATCTACACCTTCCCCTCACGGGATCGTTTGTTAATTTGGTCGCACAATACAAATTTATTAGGCCCATTCGATAGTGAGAATTATGAGTTTACGTATCGCTGACGCGGACAAAAATAGTTGTACCCACAACNCTATTAGGCCCATTCGATAGTGAGAATTATGAGTTTACGTATCGCTGACGCGGACAAAAATAGTTGTACCCACAACACAAAATATACGGACTCGGATTAACAGGACTGGCTTTACTGAACTTTCCACAGTACATAACATTAAAATTAAATAANCCTCACGGGATCGTTTGTTAATTTGGTCGCACAATACAAATCTATTAGGCCCATTCGATAGTGAGAATTATGAGTTTACGTATCACTGACGCGGACAAAAATAGTTGTACCCACAACGCAAAATATACGTACTCGGATTAACAGAACTGGCTTTACTGAACTTTCCACAGTACATAACATTAAAATTAAATAAATTCATTGTATTGTATGGCAAGAAACCATACATGAGATTAGAATTTGCCATGCTAGGCATACTGTAAAATGAACGTGTCTTGTACTTTAGAAAATTGTGGTAATCAATGTGGTAATATTAATTATTAGTGAAAATATTAATATTCAACATGTTCCATTTACTGAATTTAAAGTTGAGTAAGCCACTCAGTAAGACACACGAGAGAGTATCTACAATTGATCTAGCTAACACGAGTGCAAAGAGAGGCCGCGGAGGTGTAGTGGTCAGACTACTTATAAGCTCTTACCACGGAAACCTGGTTTGATACCCGTAGGATCCCTCCCGAGTTTCTCATGTGAGAAACGTGGCGGACGTTGCTGCTTCTCCGTTGGTTTTCTCAGGGTACAACACATTTTGTTGCTGCTCCATATTCTTCTCAATACACCCTCATCCGTGCTGAAGATGCCAGCCGTTAAGCGCCGCCCATACCTCACACTATCAGTATGAGTTGAAGAAGATGTTGAGGAAATATCTGTCGTGAATAGTGCACCAGGAAGTAAATGGCGATGTATGTTTGCAGGGTGATGGACCACTTAGTGGTGTTAGTTAGCAATACACACGACTGAGAAATGCTATCTTGTTCGAACTGGTATACGACTACGCGGCGAGTGTCGCAGGTGGGTCCACAGCGACATCTCGTCACTCCGATGCTGCTTTGTTTCCAGACCAAATGGTATTGCCTAAATCTGTCAATTTAAACCATAAAAACCAAGTATCGATTTCGTTACANATGGACCACTTAGTGGTGTTAGTTAGCAATACACACGACTGAGAAATGCTATCTTGTTCGAACTGGTATACGACTATGCGGAGAGTGTCGCCGGTGGGTCCACAGCGACATCTCGTCACTCCGATGCTGATTTTGTTTCCAGACCAAATGGTATTGCCTAAATCTGTCAATTTAAACCATAAAAACCAAGTATCGATTTCGTTACATTAATTTAATCCCATATCCCAAAGAAAATATTACCGGATAACACAAACTTATTCACGTAAAACACACGGCCGTGTTCCCGACACAGCCACACCCCGATATTATTTCTTAGCTGAAAACTCGCCTCCCCCTCCCCTTGCTAACCTACCTCTGGATCCGTGCCTGGTGGCATTGCTGCCCTATTTCTAGTGATGTTAGAAACTGCGGCCCTTATTTTCCGTTTAAGTTAATTGTAGGTATTAGCATCATATATAAAAATCACAACGGCAGGTATTAGTTAGATGCGAGGGAGTTGGAGCGAGAGGGCGGTCTAATGTGTTCAAAGTCAGAGGAACTCCGCGCTGCCAGGAAGTTGTCGACAGAACCACTTAAACTATACTGCCTATAATGTATTTCCTTCCGCAATAGTCTGCAACATTCGCTTGTAGCTCGGATTCTGCTCTCAGGCCATAGTTTTATATTATCACATTAAATAAATAAAGCAAAAAATTTTACTTTAAAATGCAATTGAATTTTATTTTAAAAGCGTATTTTTAAAAACATTTTTCTATCATTAAAGTATGTCATATATATATATATATATATATATATGAAAATATGATTTGAGAAAAGAATATGAAGTATGATTTATGAAAAGAAACGAGCGCTCTCCTAACAGAAGTTGCCATAAAATACCATTTTTGCTTCCGACATGAATGAACAAACTATTATGGAAAATGTAAGTATGTTAACATATAAACTTAAATTAAGATCATTGGGAAATATTATAAGTTAATGATATTTGAAAGACATCAATTAAACAGACCCTGTTCGTGGCGTAGGTATTTTTAGAGATAACGCCCTGTGATAAGAGAAAATGTTCAAAAATATTTAGGGGTGTATGCGCTTAGGAATATCTTTAGTGTTGTAAATATTACAAATTGTATATATAGGATGTGGCAGTAACCGGGGTGTGGATAGTGAAACAAGAAGTCTTTTAGAACATATTTCTTAGGTTTTGGTAGTTTCCAAATTATTGCCCCTGTCACTATGTCCGCTGTTTAAAGTCTGTACACCAAAGTTTGTGTATAGTGTTTTGTGGATACGAGCGTAGACTGTGTTACTATGCTCGTCTTACTGTTGACATACAACGCACGTTGGTCACCATGTAGTTGGCAGGCCAGTCATATTGTAATTATCTGCAACAGCAGCTACATGTTCTTATGAATGTCACGTAGGATCTGATACACTGCATGAAGATAATGCATTATGGGGTTCCACCACATTTTAGTGGATTGGCCAGAACTTATCTGGATGAGCGGTTCCCGCACAGGTGGATGGGTCGTGCAAGTCTGATCGCCAGGCCTGCACGTTCCCCTGATTTGAATACAGTGGGGACACCTCAAGACCATTTTTTTGCAACATCTGTTACAGACATTGCAATGCTCTATCTGCATGTAGAATAAGATCGCTTACAGATTCGTTGCACACATGGTATATTTAAAGGTGTCATACAGTCACTGATGTGACATGGACAGTTGTGAGCTAAGATGTCTGGTGAACATTTTAAGGTGGAGAACATGTGTCTGTCCCGACGTCACTGTGATTGTCCCTACATAAAGGTATGCAATTAACATATAACAGTAATGGGAAGGTCTTACCTCGGAACCCATTGAACGTCTTACATATATTCATAAGTATATATTGTTTTGTTTNAACAGTAATGGGAAGGTCTTACCTCGGAACCCATTGAACGTCTTACATATATTCATAAGTATATATTGTTTTGTTTCGAGGTATACTTTCCCCACCTTGTTACTAGGGTGTATTTAGCTGATTAAGACATAAATTATACTTCAACTTGTATAACATACACACATATATGTATATATATATATAACATTTAAATTGATCGCTTACTTACTCGCCAAAATAGGAGTCAAATGATTACGTTTCAAGGGTATCTACCAGTTCAAGGGTGGCAGGATCGCAACTGCTTGTCTTTCAGAGCCTCTTAGAGTTCCGAAATGTTCAACGATAAGAGCGAGAGTTCCATATATGGCAACCTACACTTTAAGAACACGAAGCATAACACCACTTATTTATAGCGGCTTATTTAAAAAAAAAAAGACAAACACTAGCATATTCTAGTGGCGAATACCAGAAACAAAAATGGCAATCGAATAATCGAGGAACTTAAGCCCAGTCACCAAAGCTTAGTGACCAAAGATTAAAAAAATCGACAGGTGGAAGCAAAAGGGCGACCTACTGCAGAACAAGCCAGTTTGGCCGGTTATGGCCGATAACACGATATGGCAGTGGAGCGAATACAAATATTAAGCAAATGTGAATAATCAGCAGAAGTAAGATTACAGTCATGACATTACGAACTGCAAAGATCGCAACCACATGGCCGTTGCGATGTCACACAAGGTAGCCGACAAATCCAATGTGTGTAAGAATCTATACCCACATCCTATTTGTTCTAGAATCGCAATAATAATACCACTATATATACATTCATTTGTAAAAAAAACTCATCACCCTGATGGTACCATAACAGTGACACATAAATAAGTACAGGCACAGGACATGGTAAAATGAATACAGAAAATATCAAAATATCGTACGACACGAAGCATGTATTGCAGGAAACCAAAACTTGCAGGATACACTTCGCCTGGTGTTGGACCACCCCTAACACCGAGACGGCGGTGATATGGTCGGGCATGGAGTTATTAAGACGTTGGATGTCCTCCTGAGGAAGATCCTACCACGGCTGGCACAACTGACCATCACATCCGCCTTAATTGCCGCTGGTCAAACTTGCTGTCCAATCTGGTCCCAAACATTCTCGATGAGCGAGGTCTGACCAAGAAAGCGTGTTGACGTCACGAAGAAGGCCAGATTATCCCCTGCTGTGTGAAGCCGGGCATAAACCAGCTGGGAAATGGGACTGTGAAGCTGCACCAGGAGAGGGAGCGCACATGGTCGCAAAATATCCTGGACTTAATCACCAGGCTGTCAGGGTCCCTTCAGTCAACGCCAGTATTGTGCGGGAATCGTATTAAATGGCACCCAATACCATGACGTCTCTCGTTGGGGCGGTGTACACCTGGATATGGTACTGGTGGACAGAGGCGTATCCCCAACTGCCGTGACATGCCCCTGAATGTTGCGCTGCAGGTGTGCTTACAGCATGTCGCATGATGACATGATCCTCCCTGCTTTGGTCCACCGGGGTCTACCCAAGCCTTCTCGACTGGTGTATGTACCCTTCTGTTGCCACTGCGTCTTACACCGACTGACGGTATAGGCAGAACGGTTCATGTGGCGAGGAATGCACCTAAACGTCCAATCTGCCTCTCGAAGGCCGACGATGCGGTGCCTCTCAAATTGATTTAGCTGGGCNGACGATGTAGTGCGAGTAAGAATCATCAGTTGACTAGAGACAGGCCTATCTCAGATGATCTAACAAACCGTGCACATCTCTCAGAGCGTCACTTCCGGGATGGGGTGCACGTTCCTACATGGATGGGAGAGGGCAATGTCGTACGATCCTTCACCGGTGTACGTTCAAGGAGTACGATGTCACGAAGAAAACTTTATTTGACCACAACTGCAAATCTATGCAGGTGCACTTACTAGGAATACGAGAACAGCCACAAAGACGAACCGACACCGACGAGTTTAACGTAAATTGTTCGCCGACGCTAGTGTCAGGTAGGACTGTGGATCTACCTGTTCGCAGCCCACAAAACTGACCCACGAGAGTATACTAAGAATATTGATGATAGAACAGGGAGCTGTGGGGCTGCGCACTGTTCACAGAAATTTCAGGTTCAGTCTTTGCGGTGGTACCTTAAATAACTTCATAATGCCAGAACAAGGAAGTGCAACTTGGCCAAGTGATGTGCACGACCAGGCAAGGGTGACACCCGAGCCCTAGCGTAGCTGTTGAGAGACGAAGAACACCAAGTCTAGACCATCACACGTGCACACGTGCGCATGTAGGTCTGCCTGCATGAATTTGAGGAGCACCTCCGTGTCAACATTTACAGATATTAAACGCTGTAACCAAAATATGTCGGCATATTAATCCACCGACAATTTCAAACTATATTTAACTGCTCTCGTGGGTTGCAAAAGGGCACATTCATGTCTATGTAATTCGTGTTACCCGGGAATCATTCACAAACTTCATGGAAATTTTAAATCATTGCCACGAATTTGTGGTAAGTCTGCACTAGCCACTTGCAGCCGATTGTTTTCATCCCTTCGAGAAGGGGTGCGGGATGTATAAAGAAGGAAGGGCGGGTGCGGTGTGACCTTGTGTAGGTCATACATTTTCCGGAAGCACTCCACCTAAAATAATTTAAGACAACTCTTATTGGCAGTATCTTTTTCTGGGGTAACATCGCATCAAATATTATACAGATTGTGATTCTGCAACAGTCTAAGTACACAGTGTTGTCATTTAACAGCACGCGAGCTTTTTGTCGTTACAATAGTGCACATTCTCTGTTTCTGGATAACTAAGTCTGTTACATGTGCTGCATTGGTGGATGACAACCACTAAATAATTGGCTGGCCAGTTCCTTCGTCCTCCAGCTTACCGAGTCAGCGTGGGCCACACTCGCGTGTCGTATTGTGGATGTCCTGTAATTCCATGAACCATCTTGGAACTTAGGTTGCTATACTGCAGGTATGGAACTACGCTCGACATTCTTATTATCAGGATGTAATGCGCATCACTGTCCTCTGTCTATAATTGCCACGACTTTCGAGTACACTTTGGGCTAAACTGCTAGATTTTGCTGTTCTACATGTTGTACTGGCTGTATATACTGTGGCCTTAGAAATATTGCAATTGTTGTATCATAACGCAATTTTCATTTCTAATTTAAGCTCAAATGGTTGCAGATATATTTGTATACATCTCACATCTTAATCGGCACAGGCTAATACTGGTAACAAAAATATTTTTAAAAAAAAACTAGTTTTAAGTATGTATGCATGGTCAAATACAAAAAGCTATTTGGAGGATAGCTTAGTTAGAGAATGTTTCTCGGACAAAACGGAAGGGCCAAGAAAATGGTTGTGGATTTCTTAATGCACTACCCGAGTGGAGTGCAGAGATTTGGTTGGCACTTAACATCGAGGTCTTGAGTGCCTATGAGAATGAAGTGAGGTAAGTGAATATGGAGCAGCGTCAGAATGCAAGGGCAGCGAAAATGGAAGATCCCCGAGAAAACCCACCGACCAGCGGTATCCTATAGGCACGATTACCACATGCGAAAATTCGGTAACGACCTGCATCTTGCCGGCTTAGAGAGGATACAAGATATCAGGAGGATGGCCATAATCGAGAGAAATGAGTAATGTCATACGATACTGGTTGCAGGAAAATCTGATATTAAAATATTTTTGCAGAAAAAAATATAATCACAGACAACGATTCTATTTACTGTACAGAGATAATGCCTTAAATCTCTTACAGAGCAAAATAATATCACACATTTCCATATATATCTTACTATTAATTTCAGAGAATTGGAACTTTTCTTCGACGGTCTAGTGTTGTTGGCCTTTAACATGTGGTAAGTGATGAATGCGGTAGGTACAGGATGTTGTGGAAGGAGGGGGGTAAGGGCAGCTGATCCTCCCCTCCGCTGGACCTGGCTCGGAGCCACGAATCCTCTTACTGATCTTAGGATTAAGTGGCTCATTCCGCTAAGAGTTTCGAATTCTCTTTCTAGCCTGAGGACTTTTCAGCACTTGCTTGGAGAAGGTTCGGATCCGCTTTCCTCATTTTTACATTTTTTATGAAAAAAGTATTTTTTTCTTAAAATATTTGATTTCGGAGTAATTTTTGGTGTAAAACAAGTGATTTCGTCGGAAAATATGGCCGCCAGCCAACAGGAATAACAGAACAGGAGGTGACGTTATCCAAGATGGCGGACGGCTCCCGACTCCTGAAGCATGATGCATGTGCTAGAAGGAACATTGTACACTTCTCCCACGCAGGGCCCTCAAAAATATCCAATTGGTCGCGGACCAAAGATATTACCAGTGCATACTTTAAAATTTTCACCGTAATTAAATATTTTTAATTGTAACGTAAATAGTCGTTTTTTATGCTGGTTCGATTAACCAAATTGGTTGGCGGAGTAATTCATTTGCATTAAATTTAAGTTAAAATGACCAATGGGAGTGTGACACTTCTTCAGTGACCTGTAGGCTACATTCCACAGTTTACTGCATGCATGTACCTTAGCTTCTTGTTTCCCAGTGAGTAGAACATTTTAGCCCAGACCAGGTGTGCATGGGATTCTGTTTTGTTTCCTAGCAGAATTTTAATTGACTTAATGTCTACCAGACCGTTTCTAAATATACTGTTATCCGATTGCATGGACTCGAATTTTCAAAGGTTTGAGTTCTAGGGTGTTCTCAATGAGAGACGCGAAATTCGTGCATCCCTACTTAACACTTTGATGTCGTTTCATATTTAATGACATTGAATTGAATGTTAGGTAGATAAGAGTCACTACATATCTACCACTACACGAACACAAGTAGTTATTATCACTGTATTCCACTTACAACGTTATATTGGTACATTGAACACTGAGAACGCTAACTCTAATATAAACACGTTGACAGTGTCCCTATTAAATATTCATTCCTAGGCAACTAAATATAAAATACATCGTGCTTAGTTGAGTAACTTGGCCTTATAGTGCTGCCGTAATAATATTACGTTTCAGAGAACTTCATGGAAATTTCTCGCAAGAGAACCGTATGAACACTGCTGGCGAGCCGCCACAGACCTCAATGAATGTGAACGTCACAATAATCGGCCAAATCAAAATAAAAGTGTAAAGTTCAGGCCACATCATACATCAGCATAACACGTGATAAAATTACACCTAAAAAGAAGTAACTAACATAATTAAAGATACTACTTACCTGTAGATGGGACCAAATAATTTTTAATAAAGTCCTTAANATGGGAGCAAATAATTTTTAATAAAGTCCTTAAGAGCTTAGATGAGAGGCAATCCTTGACATCTCGTTGACGGCAATATAATTAGTGATGGAACCCATAAACATGTGCAATAATAGTGAGACATTTACAGATACACATGTGCCTTACCAAGTACTCGAACTTAGACAATTTTGTACCATGAGTTAGTGTGCAACTAATTGCAATTCAGAGCATCTACTTCGGAAGTTATCAATATAATATTTTGGTAGGATGTGCAATATTTACCGTGCCGTCATTTCGAAAATAAGTGTAAAAGTCACTTAAATCACGCAAGTTTACTTGGCGTACCATAACGCTACTTGTGCCGAGAATTTGGTTTGCTAGATATGATATAAAAACTTTATTTTTTTTAATATGGATACATTGTAAAAAATTGCAAAAAAAAATTAGTTCTGTATACGATGATTTTAAAGATAATATCAACGTACAAAGTTTGGTCGAACTTCATTTAACGGTTTAATTGAAATGACAAACTTATCAAAATTATTTATATAGTCGCCATTTTGAAAATATTTACCGCATTAATTTCAATCGCACATGTTTGCATGATCTGCCGCAGTATTACTTACGTGCCTAATTTGGCGAGAATAGAATGAGTTGTTTTCTAGATATGAAATTTAAGTTAGCAATGTTGGATGACGGTGGGCTTGACCTTAACGTTTACCCCGGTGATTTTTTTACTTAAAAACAAAAAAAATATCTTAAACACATAAAAAATTATTTAAAAACTGCACTATAAAATTTATAAAAATGCATAAATAAAAAATATTTAAAAAATTATAAAACTATTGAAAATGTATATTTACAAAATTATTAAAACCTTTTAGAAAAAGTAATTTAAAAAACTTACCAGCAGACGAGTGATCAACAATAAATTTGAATGCAAAACTGCCCCACCCCCACCACTTTTACATATATATGTTCAACCAATTAGAAGTGTTCGCTCCACCCCTACCAATCCCAACATTGTGTTCTCATTTGCTAATTACTAACGTTCCCTTAACTCCCCTACACCCACACCAATTACTCACTTAATTTCCAACCCCTTACATCGTCACCTTTGCTCATTCCGTCGTATTGGTGGTTTTTTCGTTTGTAATTTGTTTACATTTTTAACACCTTGGTGGCACCAGTGTATTAATTACCTAATTACCCGCCCGGCAGTGCTAACTTCTCGATTTAACCACCAGGCGAGCTGCCATTCTCTCTTGCCTATGCTAAACACGCCATCTTANAACTTCTCGATTTAACCACCAGGCGAGCTGCCATTCTCTCTTGCCTATGCTAAACACGCCATCTTATTTTTTTTTAATGTAATTTTTTTATATTTTCAAGACCTAGGTGGCACTAGTGTATCAATTACCAATTTCGTTACCAGGCGAGCTACCTATTTAGCCGCCAGACAGAAGCCATATTTGTTTATGTTTTCAAAGTATAAGTGGTGATGTCGGCGCCCTGGTATAACCTAATATATTTCAACACATAGGTGGCATTAATTTCTCGATTTCACTGCCAGGCGAGCTGTCGGTACCTGCTCTATCTGTCTGTTCAGACGCTATCACTCGACGGTCGTGAGTGTAATGAAAGTATCTGTATCCTTTTAGACTAATTTATCATCCTATTAAAAAAAATTCTTTTTCCAATCAGCGGTATACCTGCATGCATAATTGCTTTAATTTATAATTATTTCGTATCAAAGNAAAAAAAATTCTTTTTCCAATCAGCGGTATACCTGCATGCATAATTGCTTTAATTTATAATTATTTCGTATCAAAGACATTAATAAAACCGCTCAGAAATATTTTCGTTAAAGTACATTGAAATGGAGTATTTATTCTGTTACCCCTAACCACACCACTTTAGTCCGACCAATTATTCACCCTCGAATAATCCCTTACCACTACCACTCTTGTTTTCATCATTGTGCGCCAGAACGTTCTAGTGTGGGGAAAGTATATAATGGGAACAATGTCGATCCTCGGCACAGTTTCTTCTCTGATGCCAGAGGTGACAGATCGCTCACACCCCTCGTCTTTTAGTATTCTGACTGGTAAGTTGAGCTATTAAATTCCATTAGCCAGCAGGATTTATCAAGCGTGCACGTAATACACATATATTTTCCCGCGAAATTAAAAATTTTCTCAAATTTAAAGTATTGGTTTGGGCCATTTAGTCTCTGTAGAAATATGTAATATCATAAAATACTGTATTAGAACTTAGTCCTTTTTATTTATATTTACCATCGATCTAATAAGCAAAGGCGGGACGGAACCTCAGTACCAGCATCGCTGCTATAGCACTTCGTTTGCATTCACCAAATGTGCTCGAAGACACGAAAAGTATGGATGTTCGAATAATGCAGATCGAGTGGCATATAACTATGGCGTTGCATTTGCTAGGCGCGCTAACTTGCAGAAGTATGCGAACACCTGCGTATTTATAGGACCTTCACCTCCCAAAATCCGTCGTGTACAGTCTCCTTCACCGCAGCGTACGAGTGTACTTCCCACAAAACCAAGTGTTCAGGATAAGCATCTATCTTCGTGCCCGCGACTATCACAATTATCGTGGCAGGGTCTGGGTTGGTGAACGACAATGGTTTCGTGGAGGCCCAAACTGCATTCCATCACAGTCTAAATACCTATGCCTCCACAACGAGAGCGGGTATTCGAAGGATGTTTGCTCAATTTTATCTCAAATGGAGTAAAACATCACCGTTGGCTCCGAGCATAAACACGCCACCAATAAAAATAATAGTACTGCTCGAAGCCAGCCTTGAAAAACCGTTATCATTCAACGAAAGAAATGTTATTGAATTGAAAGGCCAGATATCGAACATACTGTAAAACTTCATACTGAAAATATACGTCACGAGAAAGAATACAAAGAGTGTGTCTCGGGGTAAATAATAACGAAAAATCTGTCCCCTCTAAACCACATACATTCCCCCATCAGCAAAACATTTGTTTAAAATTCATGTTGGAAAATATTATGTGCCATATACGGATTCTATAAAGTAAGCATGACTCAAAAAAATCCAAAAACAGAGTTAAAACCTCTTCGCTACCCCCACGNTCAGCAAAACATTTGTTTAAAATTCATGTTGCAAAATATTATGTGCCGTATACGGATTCTGTAAAGTAAGCATGACTCAAAAAAATCCAAAAACAGAGCTAAAACCTCTTCGCTACCCCCACGGTATTCGATATGCACAGTGAAGTACCCCGTCCATTCCCCTTTACCAAGGCACAGGCGCTCATCAGTAAAAAACTTTTCCTCCCAAGTTTAAAATCAGTATGTTTGTAAATTTACGCAAGGGGAAAAATACACATATGGTTACTCCATGTGCAACGATATTTCTAGCCCCCAGTGCCTGCATATAAAACTCTTTATACGCGTAAATAATGTGCTAATAGTTAGTTTTGCAGGGAAAAAAGTAATATACCGTGAGGAGATACTATCGTTAAGGTACACTCACCACAAGTACAAACTCAGAAAATACTGTTACTGTCGGCAAACAAAATGTCTGTAANCCACGGTATTCGATATGCACAGTGAAGTCCCCGTCCATTCCCCTTTACCAAGGCACAGGCGCTCATCAGTAAAAAATTTTTCCTCCCAAGTTTAAAATCAGTATGTAAATTTACGCAAGGGGAAAAATACACATATGGTTACTCCATGCGCAACGATATTTCTAGCCCCCAGTGCCTGCATATAAAACTCTTTATACGCGTAAATAATGTGCTAATAGTTAGTTTTGCAGGGAAAAAAGTAATATACCGTGAGGAGACGCTATCGTTAAGGTACACTCACCACAAGTACAAACTCAGAAAATACTGTTACTGTCGGCAAACAAAATGTCTGTAATTTCTTGCATTCGTGTGCGCTTGCTCCATTAAGAGATGTGTATATCTTATCCGCAGTAAAACACCCCTGCCCTTCCCCTCCAGATTCGCAACATACTGCTACGTGACTTTAGCCGAATGAAAAGTGACATGGTAACATGTGTCTGTAAATGTGTGTGGCCTCTACTCCAGCAGCTGTCAATAGTATTCACTCTTTATGAATTGCGCGTACTAAAAAACCATGCAGGTTTATATCTAAACTATGAATTCCAGTAAAGACACGCGCTTGCAGCTCTCATTTCCACCCTTTACCCTCGCCCAGACATATAAGGAAAACCTTTAAAAGTGCGAAAAAAAATTATAACATATTGTAGCCAATGCATTTCGGAGACCATGAGATTTCAGTGTTATGTTAATCCCTTTCAAATGTTAAAAAATTAATTCAATGTACTCATTTGTTGTATATAAATACCTGCTCTAACCCCTTCGTTGTTTATTTTTCTTTTAATAAATATAAGGTGAAATTTTTTATTCCGTTCAAACTAAAATTACCGTGAGATATTGAGATACTAAGAAATAAGAAAAATAATTGTACATTATCTACTACAGCATACGTTAAACACACGCACACACNTACTAAGAAATAAGAAAAATAATTGTACATTATCTACTACAGCATACGTTAAACACACGCACACACAGAGCCCGATATATCCCAATTGCAGGCGAGACTGATAGACACATTAAATATAGTTCCAGATGAAACGAGCAAGTACGCTAAATTCTCAAAATATGATGTGTCACTGGGCATGCCTGGGTAATAGTATTCATCTGCCTAACGATTACAAGTGTGCAATGCTCTTTCCGCTAACACGTATGAGTTTCGCGGCTTCAGTTGAGTTCCGTGGTCAGATAGTGAAGGTTCGACCTGCTGCAGTTGAACAGAGTCGTTACAAGTGGCGTAAAAGGAAGGAAACGTCCGTTGAAGAAAGGGCACTATGACAAGACCTACATCACAAGGAAAAACATTTTCTGATATCGCAACAATTGTGGCAATAAGTTGTTCGAACGTTAAAAGTGTTGTACAAAGATTTCAAGATCAAACAGTGCTCACCAGTAGGGAAATAAGCGGCCGTCCGCAGAGGCTATTTCGCAGGGAGCAGAGTATGTTGTCAATTCTATTAAAAATAATCCAAAAACTANGAAATAAGCGGCCGTCCGCAGAGGCTATCTCGCAGGGAGCAGAGTATGTTGTCAATTCTATTAAAAATAATCCAAAAACTATTAAGTGCGACATAACAGCTCAAGTAAACAATTATGTTCATGAACAGGTCTCTTCACGGTCGGTACGAAGGGTTCTNGCCCAAACTGCATTCCATCACAGTCTAAATACCTATGCCTCCACAACGAGAGCGGGTATTCGAAGGATGTTTGCTCTATTTTATCTCAAATGGAGTAAAACATCACCGTTGGCTCCGAGCATAAACACGCCACCAATAAAAATAATAGTACTGCTCGAAGCCAGCCTTGAAAAACCGTTATCATTCAACGAAAGAAATGTTATTGAATTGAAAGGCCAGATATCGAACATACTGTAAAACTTCATACTGAAAATATACGTCACGAGAAAGAATACAAAGAGTGTGTCTCGGGGTAAATAATAACGAAAAATCTGTCCCCTCTAAACCACATACATTCCCCCATCAGCAAAACATTTGTTTAAAATTCATGTTGCAAAATATTATGTGCCGTATACGGATTCTATAAAGTAAGCATGACTCAAAAAAATCCAAAAACAGAGTTAAAACCTCTTCGCTACCCCCACGGTATTCGATATGCACAGTGAAGTACCCCGTCCATTCCCCTTTACCAAGGCACAGGCGCTCATCAGTAAAAAACTTTTCCTCCCAAGTTTAAAATCAGTATGTTTGTAAATTTACGCAAGGGGAAAAATACACATATGGTTACTCCATGTGCAACGATATTTCTAGCCCCCAGTGCCTGCATATAAAACTCTTTATACGCGTAAATAGTGTGCTAATAGTTAGTTTTGCAGGGAAAAAAGTAATATACCGTGAGGAGATGCTATCGTTAAGGTACACACACCACAAGTACAAACTCAGAAAATACTGTTACTGTCGGCAAACAAAATGTCTGTAATTTCTTGCATTCGTGTGCGCTTGCTCCATTAAGAGATGTGTATATCTTATCCGCAGTAAAACACCCCTGCCCTTCCCTTCCAGATTCGCAACATACTGCTACGTGACTTTAGCCGAATGAAAAGTGACATGGTAACATGTGTCTGTAAATGTGTGTGGCCTCTACTCCAGCAGCTGTCAATAGTATTCACTCTTTATGAATTGCGCGTACTAAAAAACCATGCAGGTTTATATCTAAACTATGAATTCCAGTAAAGACACGCGCTTGGAGCTCTCATTCTCCACCCTTTACCCTCGCCGAGACATATAAGGAAAACCTTTAAAATGAGATTTCAGTGTTATGTTAATCCCTTTCAAATGTTAAAAAATTAATTCAATGTACTTATTTGTTGTATATAAATACCTGCTCTAACCCCTCCGTTGTTTATTTTTCTTTTAATAAATATAAGGTGAAATTTTTTATTCCGTTCAAACTAAAATTACCGTGAAATATTGAGATACTAAGAAATAAGAAAAATAATTGTACATTATCTACTACAGCATACGTTAAACACACGCACACACAGAGCCCGATTTATCCCAATTGCAGGCGAGACTGATAGACACATTAAATATAGTTCCAGATGAAACGAGCAAGTACGCTAAATTCTCAAAATATGATGTGTCACTGGGCATGCCTGGGTAATAGTATTCATCTGCCTAACGATTACAAGTGTGCAATGCTCTTTCCGCTAACACGTATGAGTTTCGCGGCTTCAGTTGAGTTCCGTGGTCAGATAGTGAAGGTTCGACCTGCTGCAGTTGAACAGAGTCGTTACAAGTGGCGTAAAAGGAAGGAAACGTCCGTTGAAGAAAGGGCACTATAACAAGACCTACATCACAAGGAAAAACATTTTCTGATATCGCAACAATTGTGGCAATAAGTTGTTCGAACGTTAAAAGTGTTGTACAAAGATTTCAAGATCTAACAGTGCTCACCAGTAGGGAAATAAGCGGCCGTCCGCAGAGGCTATCTCGCAGGGAGCAGAGTATGTTGTCAATTCTATTAAAAATAATCCAAAAACTATTAAGTGCGACATAACAGCTCAAGTAAACAATGATGATCATGAACAGGTCTCTTCACGGTCGGTACGAAGGGTTCTCAATCGTGCTGGGTACTATGCTAGGGCCCCGTGAGGAAAGCACTACATTATGACGAACGCGGCTAAACGGCTGCAATTTTCGAAAGAGTACGTGCAGAAAGATACTGGAATCTGGGAGAAAGGCTTATTATCAGATGGAAATAAATTCCTAATTTATAGCAATGATGNAAGCGGCCGTCCGCAGAGGCTATTTCGCAGGGAGCAGAGTATGTTGTCAATTCTATTAAAAATAATCCAAAAACTAGTAAGTGCGACATAACAGCTCAAGTAAACAATTATGTTCATGAACAGGTCTCTTCACGGTCGGTACGAAGGGTTCTCAATCGTGCTGGGTACCATGAAAAAAAACCTACATTAATATGACGAACAGGGCTAAACGGCTGCAATTTTCGAAAGAGTACGTGCAGAAAGATACTGAAATTTATAGCAATGATGGCAGAATGTTGGTGTGGCGGGAGCCAAACTCTGAGTGTGAACACTTAGAACTTGCAGACCACATGTAGACATGGAGGTGGTGAGGTCATGATTTGGGGGTCATGTCGGCCTCATAAATATGGGAACTGGTTTTATCGAAGGGAATATGGGCAGAATCGAATATCTTTAAGTACTCAAAGACAATCCAAAGATGAATGCAGAAAAACTAAGCATTGCCAACGATTCTTACTTTCAACACGACAATGAACCCAAGCATACGGCGGAAATTGTACGTCTGGGGTTGCTTTAAAACACTCCATATAAGTTTAAAATACTTCCTCAGTCACCAGATGTGAATCCGATAGCACATGTGTGGAGTGAGATGGAGAAAAAGCCGAGGAAACACCACATCACCAGCAAACCACAACTGAAATTGTTACTTTAGAAATAATGGAACACTATTGGCTTCAATATTACACGGAACCTTGTACATTTCATGCCAAAAATGCTTACCGCAATAAAACACATGCACTTAGTATTAAATCAATATTAATGCTTTAGTTTTATAGTTGTCAGGGAATGTACAAATATTTATGTCCACGCATGACATGACCATCAAGGAAACTTCATAGATTATTTTCATTTTCTGTTAATAATACATTCCTTTTATACAATCAGAAGGTTTCATTTATCTGTTCCTACCACTTCTGCTGATAGTTGCTTGTTAACTATTTCCATTATAGAAAGAATATTGATATTTCGCTTACCATTTTATCTAGACGAATACTTTTGTCCATTACTGTATATTATTATTTTAGCTTGCACACAACATAGAAAATGTAAACTCACACTACTATTTTACGACAATCTAATTCTCAGTCACGAATAAACAATATTTGTATGTGTTCATTATAAGAGGATTCTCTCACATCGAATCAGTAGCATCAAGTTTTCAGAATCAAGAGACGTCCTCGTATCGAAAAATAATCGCAACACGTAATGCAGGCAAATGTGTACGTATCAACTTTAAAAAAAATCCCCATATTGAGCACAAAGATATATTTGGTATCAGCAATTCCTTGCATTTTTCAGGCATACCGAGATATAATTTTGCATTTTACATGTATATAAAGCTACCGTTTCGCACCTTATTCGTTGTTTGCCAGCCTGAAAACCGTAGGAATATATACCGAACTGGGTCATTATTATTATCTTCGTATCCCAACGAAAGAGTCCTTTCGCCCGCTAATAAATATACTTAGAAATATTTACACCCCCACGTACACAGTGGTCAATTAATGTTTTATCATGTGGGGGAAAATATCTAACAGAATATTCGCTCCGCTCACATCCGTAAATACAAGTGTAAACCTCCATTCATGAATAAAACATTTAACTCTTGTTGCGACGGTAAAACCTGAGATATTTTTTGCACAGATTATATATAAATACAATATATATGTATATATGTTACGTATATATGTTATATACATACACACTCGCTTGAAACCATAATTAAGGTAAGATAAATCAGGCCACCTATTACAGAAATAGGAAAAAAATGGCCCAGTAACGATCTTAAGATCATACTCTTCATGGCCCGAACAGTGCTACATATTTATATGTATTTCAGAATCGAAGCGATATTCCGAGGTGAATAGCGCTTAAATAGTTTAAGTTGTATTAATCTTGGTCCTTCAGAGGAAACGTCTATGTACACACACCAATAACTAGGCCATTGGAAAAAAAAACCAATTGACGTCCAGTCCCCTAATAAATTTTTTTTTTATTAAACCGTACGCGATATAATATCAGAACTGAATACCGATTGTAAAAAGTCCCTATTTCATTATGAACCCGCAGATATACATACGCACGTTGGCAATGTTTCAGGCCAGGCATGCCATTGTATCACATAGAAATACGGATGATACATTTTCGAATGGTCAAAAGCGAGATCTAAATCACCCATTATCGGTTTTCATTTTTGCGACAAACTTCTTGNCGGGAGCCAAACTCTGAGTGTGAACACTTAGAACTTGCAGACCACATGTAGACATGGAGGTGGTGAGGTCATGATTCGGGGTTCATGTCGGCCTCATAAATATGGGAACTGGTTTTATCGAAGGGAATATGGGCAGAATCGAATATCTTTAAGTACTCAAAGACAATCCAAAGATGAATGCAGAAAAACTAAGCATTGCCAACGATTCTTACTTTCAACACGACAATGAACCCAAGCATACGGCGGAAATTGTACGTCTGGGGTTGCTTTAAAACACTCCATATAAGTTTAAAATACTTCCTCAGTCACCAGATGTGAATCCGATAGCACATGTGTGGAGTGAGATGGAGAAAAAGCCGAGGAAACACCACATCACCAGCAAACCACAACTGAAATTGTTACTTTAGAAATAATGGAACACTATTGGCTTCAATATTACACGGAACCTTGTACATTTCATGCCAAAAATGCTTAACGCAATAAAACACATGCACTTAGTATTAAATCAATATTAATGCTTTAGTTTTATAATTGTCAGGGAATGTACAAATATTTATGTCCACGCATGACATGACCATCAAGGAAACTTCATAGATTATTTTCATTTTCTGTTAATAATACATTCCTTTTATACAATCAAAAGGTTTCATTTATCTGTTCCTACCACTTCTGCTGACAGTTGCTTGTTAACTATTTCCATTATAGAAAGAATATTGATATTTCGTTTACCATTTTATCTAGACGAATACTTTTGTCCATTTCTGTATATTATTATTTTAGCTTGCTGTGGTGTATCTTTTTGTAAACTCACACTACTATTTTACGACAATCTAATTCTCAGTCACGAATAAAAAATATTTGTATGTGTTCATTATAAGAGGATTCTCTCACATCGAATCAGTAGCATCAAGTTTTCAGAATCAAGAGACATCCTCGTATCGAAAAATAATCGCAACACGTAATGCAGGCAAATGTGTACGTATCAACTTTAAAAAAAATCGCCATATTGAGCACAAAGATATATTTGGTATCAGCAATTCCTTGCATTTTTCAGGCATACCGAGATATAATTTTGCATTTTACATGTATATAAAGCTATCGTTTCGCACCTTATTCGTTGTTTGCCAGCCTGAAAACCGTAGGAATATATACCGAACTGGGTCATTATTATTATCTTCGTATCCCAACGAAAGAGTCCTTTCACCCGCTAATAAATATACTTAGAAATATTTACACCCCCACGTACACAGTGGTCAATTAATGTTATATCATGTGGGGGAAAATATCTAACAGAATATTCGCTCCGCTCACATCCGCAAATACAAGTGTAAACCTCCATTCATGAATAAAACATTTAACTCTTGTTGCGACGGTAAAACCTGAGATATTTTTTGCACAGATTATATATAAATACAATATATATGTATATATGTTACGTATATATGTTATATACATACACACTCGCTTGAAACCATAATTAAGGTAAGATAAATCAGGCCACCTATTACAGAAATAGAAAAAAAATGGCCCAGTAACGATCTTAAGATCATACTCTTCATGGCCCGAACAGTGCTACATATTTATATGTATTTCAGAATCGAAGCGATATTCCGAGGTGAATAGCGCTTAAATAGTTTAAGTTGTATTAATCTTGGTCCTTCAGAGGAAACGTCTATGTACACACACCAATAACTAGGCCATTGGAAAAAAAAAACCAATTGACGTCCAGTCCCCTAATAAATTTTTTTTTTATTAAACCGTACGCGATATAATATCAGAGCTGAATACCGATTGTAAAATAGTCCCTATTTCATTATAAACCCGCAGATATACATACGCACGTTGGCAATGTTTCAGGCCAGGCATGCCATTGTATCACATAGAAATACGGACGATACATTTTCGAATGGTCAAAAGCGAGATCTAAATCACCCATTATCGGTTTTCATTAAACGCTGTTTGAAGATGCACATTTATCATGACCAGAAAGAGTTATGAAGCTTGCTTACTTACTTGCGCTCTATCGACCCTTTGTGATGCAACGAAGATACAAAATCTCGTATTATGGAAGGACAGAAGCAATTAATTCACAACAAATGTTNTTTTCATTTTTGCGACAAACTTCTTGCACATTTATCATGACCAGAAAGAGTTATGAAGCTTGCTTACTTACTTGCGTTCTATCAACCCTTTGTGATGCAACGAAGATACAAAATCTCGTATTATGGAAGGACAGAAGCAATTAATTCACAACAAATGTTAAAAATACTCAATGAATGTTTGTGAGTAATATGTTAAGGAATGAAGTATGTTTTTGAGGAATATTTTTAGGAGTGATGAATGTTTTGAGGAATGTTTTAAGGAATGAGGTCAAATATTACAGGGGTCAAGGTGAATTTAAAGGTCAAGGTTACTGACATCCAGCATGGCGGACAAGATGGCCACCGGTCGACCGGAATGACAGTGCATGAACAGCTCCGGCGCTCCGAGTCCCCACGCTGTTATCGCAAAACATACATTAATATTTTACATCCGACATACATTATCATTCTACATCCGACATATATTATCATTCTACCCGACACAACAGTTCAACTTTANTATCATTCTACATCCGACATATATTATCATTCTACCCGACACAACAGTTCACCTTTAACTGAACAAATTATTTACAAAAGTCACTACCCTAATTCGCTCTATAGTCAAGCTTGGCACAAACATCAGAGTTACAAAGATCGTGATCCTTACCGCACAGGCGTGTGATTGGCCATCACCTGACAGCCGGAAGTATGAAGACTAAACAGTGGGACCCCTGTGATAATTTAATTGTAAATATCATATAGTATTTTATTATCACTATTTCTTATTACTTTCATTGTTGGAGACGAGCAAGCTGTGTACTTGAAGCGACGTTCCTGGCTCGACACCAGATGGCTCTACAGTATTTTCCAGTTGTCCGTGGCACCATCGTGCGCCGAGCCTAATTACTTACGCTAGCCATCGCTCCTTCTCTCCCCTCCCGATTTCGGGGGGCCGCGGTGGCACAGCGGCTATAAATATCGCCTCCACCAAGGCGATCCGAGCTAGAGTCCCGGTGGGGTCACACCGAAATTTTCGCGCGTGGGAATAGTGCTGGATGATGCCGCTGGTCGCAGGGTTTTTCGGGGATCTCCCGTTTACCCCACCCTTGTACTCCGGCGCTACTCCATAACTCAATTCCCCCTCAACGGCTCTCAAGCCTTTGATGTTAACAGCCAATATTTCTTTCCCTCGACCACCCTCCTAACTTTTACGTGTGCACGTTAACCGCTGAGCTTTGTAATGTGCAGAGGAACCCTAGTGATGTGGCTGCTCACAGGTCGCTGTGGTCCAGCATTGACTGGCGAGTGATATCAACAAGATATCTGGGAAGAATATGACGGAGATGGTATAGCGAGCCAATCACAGGGAAGCAACAGTTACAGCGATACCTACTGTGTATAGTCTAGGCGCATGTAAAGCGAACACGTTAGTCTTGCGTGAGGTATTCACTAAAGAGTTAAGTCATGGCATGCTCCAGTAAAAAAACTTCCTACTATTCACAGTGAAGTTCGATAAATAATTTGTAACGTAATTGGGCTTTTTGATAACGAGGAGAGTTCCCGGAAGAAACAAACTAATCCCATTGAAACGAGCAGCAGCTGCTACTAGGAAATCGGTGGCAAAAATACGTAAAGAAATGAATTTGTCAAAACTAACATATAAAAAAGTATGTACACCAGAGAACAAACGAATTACGAGTAGCAGAAAAATAGTTTGGGATTACTTTGTTTTCTACGTAGTTGAACGCACTGTTCAAAACTGTTATGCCCGCAGAACAGAAGTGCCTACTTAAAAAAAGCTGCTCTCTGTAGTATGAAAATACAAGGTAAACCATATTGCTTAAGGCCCGTTCTAAAATGCACGGATACGTAAGAAAACGGACTCGCAATACGTAAACGCAACGAGCGGACGGCTGGGGATGACTTTTTATATATTCTACAATACGAAGAAACGTACAGTCCTGCAAATTATGAAATAACAAATTCTCAGATGTTGCAAATTACTAATAAGTTTATAGTGTACACATCTCATTTCGTATATTTTAACAGTGTTTAACACTGTGTAAATACTACTGTCAAACAACGCGCACTTATTTAGTAAAACAAAAATGATAGTAGCCATGGCAAATCGAAGCACTTGTTGCCGCGTATTTATGGCCACGAAAACGAGTAATGAACAAGCCAAATATTCCATACGTACTGGCTACACGGACCCGGGAGAGATGAGAGTTGCCCAGCTTTCTTACGTGTATCAGTNCCAAATATTCCATACGTACTGGCTACACGGACCCGGGAGAGATGAGAGTTGCCCAGCTTTCTTACGTGTATCAGTAGGTTATCCGCGCCCGCACGCGTCTCATTGTAGAATGAACACAGAGAGCGTTACGTGCTCCGTATCCGTAACAGTGTAATTGTAGAACGGGCCTTAGGCAGAACTACTTCGCATTGTAAAATGCCAACGTACAGCTCCCAAGTAGTCAAGCTGCCGCTATATCACTGTCATTTGAATGCAATAGAATATATTTATCGCGAACGCTGTCAAGTCTCGCGCAGTTGAAAAAATGTATCGCAAAAAATCGACCAGATAAAAGTTTTTACAGGTGACGCTATAAACAGTATTTCAGAAAATGACTGGAAATCAGCTGTGTCATAAGAGAAGCAGAATATTGGAAAACCAATCGTTGCATGGAAGAAGAAATAGAAAAATGTGCAATAAGTGTGGGTGGTGACAGCGATAGTGACAGTGACAGCGATAGTGAAAGCGATAGTTGCCATGATGAAAGTTGTAGTGATAGCAATTGTCGTGCAAAACTTATGGTGCACTTTCACGAGACGAAAAACGTGCATAGAAAAAGGTACGTTTTAAACGACGCGACGGTGATTTGATTAACAGTGAACATTTAAAGTTTTGCTGGGGTTCGGTGATGTGTAACATGATATGCATGTTTTCAAGTTGCTTCTTTTGAGGCGTCTTATTACGTAAAATAATTTACTCCTCCGGGAGACGGATTCCAAGTAACATTTCTGGACAGGTTCGCCTCTATTAGCCTTTATTAATATCATCTTCCTTGTGGTAACAGTTTCGATCATGTTTCTGTGGTTCCAGTTTTGCTTCTATAGATTAAAAATATTAATAATATTTTTGTACTATTTTTAGGAAATGTTTTAAATCGTATTTTCATGCGTGGCAGTTTATGCAAAACAGTATAATTTAAAAATAAAACACGATAACGAGAGTTAAAAAAAAATAGAGATTGTGTATACTTTGAACGCAATTTATTGTTAATACAAGATAATTTTACTGCGAATAGTTTTTGCAGGTCTGTCAAATGAATGCTTTAGGTCTGTAGCTTCTCTCTAGTATTTATTGCCTAACACCAGGCAGATGTTTTCCTGTCACTCCAAAAAATTGATCTTTTATTACTGAAAATTTAAAACGGTCTTTTGACGTAACATTTTTATTCATCCCAACGCACATTATAACAAATGTCACAGTGATTTATTTGTATACTCGGGAGTGAGTTAACAGCTGCCTGAACAGGACTTTGACAGGAGTGAGTCGTATAAACNCTTTCTTGTCAAACTATTCGAGTACCAACAAAATGCTTGAAGATATTTTATTAATATTGTTACAGTGCACCACATAATCTCCACTAAGTGCCCTCTCANCTAAGTGCCCTCTCCTAGTCACACGTATAAACTGACACTCGTCGCACTTACGGCTAACACACATGTGTTAATACGCGGAACATTTTAGTTGTTAGAAAACAGTTTGAACACGGGACTTTTTTTCTGACTCGGAGCATACCGCGACATATTCAAGATATCATATGTCTAGAAAGACAGATATTATTTTCCAAAGGTTATCAGAAGTTCTTAGTTATCCATGTCACTTAATTTCACATGCCTGTAAGGAGACGATATTTAAAACCGGGCTGTAAATTAACACTTTATATTGATTAGCTTATACCCCTCATCCATAAAGTAATGCCTCCGAAAATAATGTTAAGGTATACAGCACTATTTTGAAATCGAGATCAAAAGGTTATGAAATTATTTCTTATGTAAAACGAGTAACATAATGTAATACGACTCACGAATGCAATGATTAAAGAAAAATAAGTAAACTAGAAAATAGCGACAACAAATGACGTTATTTAAATGACTTATTAACTTCTTGAAAAGGAACATCAGTTCCTAAATAAAACACTGTTTTGTTGAATTTTATTTGACATTTGTGACAGTTCGGTAGCAACATTTACTTTCATAAAAAAATAAATCGTTCCCCAACAGGTTGTACAGCAGACAGGCAAACAACAGCATTATCTCAAGTTTGCAGCTGTTTTCTCAAGAAGTGCCTGATGGTGCTACAGGAAAACATTTTTTTACTCATTTTAATGTGAAAATCTTTATATATATCATAATAATGTTTATCTCAAATTAGAGAGTCAAAGTATTGTAAAATAATTAATTCGTATCACACCCATTAATTTTTTCTTCAGATGACTGTTTGCATAAGTAGTTTCTAATGTTTGTAAATTAAATAATTTTTAAATACTGGTTTCAAAGTATGCGTACCCCAGTAAGTTTAAAAAAAAAATACTTACAATTCCAGCTAAACTTTTTCCTGTTTTTTTATAGTTTTGTGCGGCAATGGACAATTTTTTTTTAACTCCAGGTTTAACATTGTCACGGTTAAGGTCATGAACATGCAAAGACAATGCCACATGGCCGCACATGTCCACTCTCCATATTCAACATGGCCGATCCCCAAATGGAATGCAAAAGCAGGAACACATTGCCAAAAGACTTCACAGATTTACATTCCATTATCATTCTCCCAAAATATACATAATTATATACAGAAAACAGACACTATGGCAATTCTGAAATCTCTGAAAGTAATGTTTTTGGTACTATAAAATCTTTTTTTTTTAGTAAAGTCTGAACGCAGGTTACAAAATGCTAAGAAAATAGCGATGCAACTGCAAACTAGAAAAATGCGTTCAACGGGGAAACAGCGCTCAGTACTAACCATCAGTTACCATTAGTACAACCACCATGTTAGCACATACAGGAACAATACAGGAAAAAATTAACCAGTATCCAAAGATAATCGCGACATGCACAAGCATATGCTACATGTCGATATATATCCATCTTCATGTCGTACAATACATAAAAACAAGGCAATCAAATCACATTCGGGGTTTTAAAACTTTCTTAAAATCCGAAAACACCATTACAGAAATTACGTAAATAACTTCACTCAGCAATGTTTAGACACTTCCCCGCGAGTTTCCTCTATCCTCCGAACGAGCAGATAAAGTAATAGTTGAGACAAGAAGCCTTGTAATACGATGAATTACGATGACTTCGCTTGCCAAGTAACACTTTCACATAAACCAGCTTGGGAATTAACGTGAACGTTCATGTTAATTTAATTGAAATGATTGTGATAGGTTCCAAAACTTTCACAATCATTTCGCGTATGGTGACACGAACGTCCGCGTAAATACAAGCGTGATGCGAGAAACGGGATTCTGTACCACACATTCGTGCAATGTCTTCTGCTCAAGTTTTTATCCTACNGTGATGCGTGAAACGGGATTCTGTACCACACATTCGTGCAATGTCTTCTGCTCAAGTTTTTATCCTACTGCACAGGTACAGTATATAATTTTCTCACGAAAAGGAGGACTAGGGAATGGTAAAAGGTTTGCTAGAATTATTATGTTAGCTAATCCGGAAATACTTTGGAAGTTTTTACATTGCACCAGTTTTTTATGTGTCTCACCAGTATAAACATACTGTTTAAAAAATTTTGTATAAATCACGAACGCCCAACTTTCGCAATGTGTTCTTTGCCACATCAAAGTTATAACACAAATCTGCATGCACAAACTTAAGATTTTAGTGCTTTTATTATGAAAAGCAAAACCTCTTTTCTTGTAATTTTTTATCGGTACAAGCATTTTTTTTTTTTTGCTTACGTAAAAAGTTATAATATATCAAGCGAATATACCGTGTTTTACTAACACGTGAAATGTAAGTCCGCGGAGCAAGCTTCGTGGCAGCTTTATTGTTGATTGGTGCGTGTGACCACTGACGTNCAAACTTAAGATTTTAGTGCTTTTATTATGAAAAGCAAAACCTCTTTTCTTGTAATTTTTTATCGGTACACGCATTCTTTTTTTTTTGCTTACGTAAAAAGTTACAATATATCAAGCGAATATACCATGTTTTACTTACACGTGAAATGTAAGTCCGCGGAGCAAGCTTCCTGGCAGCTTTATTGTTGATTGGTGCGTGTGACCACTGACGTCAAAACTCGCGGTCCCAAGGTCACATGTTCCGAGATCATTCTCGATCAGGGAGCATACAAGTACAGAGTTGTAACTCAAGGTTATAACGAGAGATCCTTATCCGATTCATTTGTTTGTCGTAGTAGGTTCACANCCCAATGTCACATGTTCCGAGATCATTCTCGATCAGGGAGCATACAAGTACAGAGTTGTAACTCAAGGTTATAACGAGAGATCCTTATCCGATTCATTTGTTTGTCGTAGTAGGTTCACACAGTGGCGGATTTACCAGCAGGCTGAGTAGGCTGGAGCCTAGTGCGGCAGATTTTAAGGGCGGCAAATTTGGGGCCAAATTTTTTTTTATGTCTTACAGAAATTAAAAAGAGTCATATTTATATACCTAAATGTTATTAGGTCCACACAANTTTTATGTCTTACAGAAATTAAAAAGAGTCATATTTATATACCTAAATGTTATTAGGTCCACACAAACAATTCAGCGTGTAATGTGTTTCACCACTTAGATAAATGTTTCTACAATTTGCGTAGTCGCGTTTGGTTGCGGCGCGGGAACGAGNTCACCACTTAGATAAATGTTTCTACAATTTGCGTAGTCGCGTTTGGTTGCGGCGCGGGAACGAGTGACATGACTAAATGTGGCTAAGTGTGTCTGGCCGAACTGACTGCACGAGCGCAGGAGCCGAAGCGGGGTCGTGCTGTTGTAGGCACACGCCGCGTGGTGGCTACGAGTTCCAGAGAGATAGATATAGAGCGGCGGCCGGCGCTGGAAGTAGTGTTGAAAGACCAGGAACTTCAACAACTCACACTGACACAATACAATCTGGAAAAGATGAAACGGATTTGAACTCTGCAGCCCAACAACAGTCATCTACTTTTGAAAAAAAGGATATTTATGTTTTTGACGTAGAGGCGGTAGAGGTTAGTAGTTATTCATATTGTTTTGAAGATGCGTATCAGAATCAGACGTTAAGTAATAACCAAGTGCAAACAACAGAAATCTAAACAAAGATCCAGCTTTAAGGCAAATCAACGATACCTTAAGGGAGATTATNACAACAGAAATCTAAACAAAGATCCAGCTTTAAGGCAAATCAACGATACCTTAAGGGAGATTATCGCAAGGTACGGATTCGATCAAAACAAGTCTTGTGACTTCTCTAAAAGCGAAAAAATATGTGCTGATCAGCGTCGTTTCTTGCCAGTG
>NQII01009330.1:37928-60879 GCA_002778355.1 Clitarchus hookeri | reverse complement strand
AGTTTTTATTATCGCATAAAGGTATAATGAGAATACTTTGTTTGATTTTATAAAAACTACACGCGGATCTTAAACACTCTGCAACTCAATTAAAGCGACAGGTATGCGTGCTTCCCTTCCCCCTAACCCCCCTGCATGGTGCACCAAAATGCATACCCTATCCTAAGATGAATAGTCTATTCACGATTTTTCACACGTTTTTTTATGAAACCTTTGAAAAATCACCCAAAGTGTTGCGTGTTTAGTTACTTCCTAAATATATTGTGTATCGCAGGCCTTTCATACTTGTGCATAAAAATAACGTAAAAATACCTTATTTTCTGTTAAACTAAACTTTTATTTACATTTTATGTCTATATGATATCATTTTATTAATTATTAGTGTGAATAACACCAGTGAGAAAAAATGCATGCTGGTAATACCAAACAAGAAATAATATTTATGCAAAATACTACTAAAGTGAGCGCGCACGAATGCGGTATGTTGTCATTTTGGTGTAATATCCTAGACTTGGTTAAGCTTTGTCTGCATGAGGCGGAGGAATATCCTGGAAGTAGAACTGAAGCAGGGCTTCAGGAACGTTGGAAGTAGCAGTGAACGGACTAGATGTTGTTTCTCCGCTGTAACGCAGCTCGGCGACACAGCACGATCCGGCAGCAGTCGTATCGGGAGAATGTGAAGCACGAATGCTCCCCTCCTGAGTTCCAGCTGTATGTAGCAGCGAAGGCCCNTACCGACGATATTACACATCTCCCAGAGCTACACACTGACGCTCAAGCACACGGAAATATGTGTTTAGTTTGTTTTCTGCGCTCTTGATCGATCCTTCGCTGTGTGCGGTCCCTGTGCTTCAAGGAATTCCTCCGCTTGCCTCGGCATGTTGCCGTCTGCACTTTCTTGTGCCGATCGGCTCTCTCTCTCTCTCTCTCTCTCTCTCTCTCTCTCTCTCTCTCTCTCTCGGTTCGCAGTATCCCACGCGATGGCATTTCATGCTTACATTCCTTTATTTTCCAAATTCCTTACATATTTTGTATAAAATTACATTCCACTTTGAATGGCTTTTACTGTTTTCTACCCCATATGTCGTGAGTGCCGTCTTGAATCTTACGGCAGGAATATATCTTTTTTACTCGAATTAGTGGAATTTCAATACATTTTGTGTCGTGGTCTATGTTGAAATAATTAAACTGAAAGTGTTAGTATTAAGATATATTTATCACCTAACTGTCGGAAAACTCTGTAAATAACACCAAGCAAATAAAGTAGTAGTAAACCAATATTAATTAGATACTATTTGAGAATGAAATAAAGCACTAAAGAGCATTAGACCAAATGCGGATTACTCCGATATAAAAATTTCATAAACGTAACCTTCGTAATGCACCTTCTTAAATCCTATGTTCCGTATTTCTGTCTGCCAAATATTTGTAAATTTATTTGTAACCTGGATTTTGAGTTTCGATTATTCTCTATTAGTTATGATGATTAATTTGTAATAGTAAAAGCTCGTTATCGCAGGCAAGGCTTAATTACTCTCGCAAATTCAGTTCAGTAATGGACATTTAAGTTTAGTTCCAGCAAAATCTGAGCTCGTGCATTTTTATTCGTTTAAACAAACGTTTCTCTTGTAGAATACTGCCGTAAATACTATATTATCCCTGGGTCTCTGACATTTCGTCTACAGACCCTTGTTCTAACATCGGACTGACATTAACAAACTACATTGGCCCAAATTTTTTTTTATTAGTTGGAAAACAAACAATTTCCAAAAATTTTCCGGCCAAAATCTTACTACAATTTTTAGCATTAGTAATATGTAGGCGTAACTTATATTACGCACGACACGCCAAAAACTAATCAATATTATTGCGACGTTATTAGTGTTTTAATTACTTTTCGCCACCAGTTTAAAGTTAACGTGACTTTGCTTAGGTAACTATTAGTATATGAAGAAACCGTGATCAAAGTCACAAGATAATTTTCCTTTAAATGTTCTTGATACCGCAAAGAAATATTTATCTTATACAAAACAAATCCAGCCATGACAACCAAACTACAGCTTTTAAATTCGTAAAAAAAAAATATTTTTTTCATTATTTACTCGTATCAGGATCATATTTTACGTGCATTTTAGTTACCTCAGTAGGTTTACCTAAAATTTACGTCGATATCAAATACGTTGGATAATCAGCGTTGGGACAACCCAAGTACGATATTTGTTTAATGTCTAAATATTATTATTTGCCTTGAAAAATTATAGGTGTATATAAATTTTAAATTACTTCTAACAATGGCAGTGACATAGACACGGGTATATTTCATTGATAAAAGAGAATGTTAAAAACAATTTTTCAGTTGAACAACATTAGATGCAGGCAGCCGTAATTTTTATTCACTTTTACTGTTTTATAATAATAGTTTATGTGACTAATTATTTTTATTTTTACCAAACAGCTATATTAAAATTTTAAACTTGTCCTTTATATATCGGGGAAGGGGCTTGAACCCAGACACCCCTCCCTCTGCCTCAACTCATTGTCTACACACTTGTACAATGGTTAATTAATGTTGCTTAATCGGATGGATAAATTTCTTCAATTCCGGCCGTAGTGGCTATCTATCTGCTACAGCCAACGTAATTATTTTCGCATTTGTCACGTGCATGTAATTTTTCTGACTCGGCAGCCCAGTTTCATCGAATACTTGCCTTGTTCGGAAAACGTTAATTCAGTTAGAATATTAATATATCACTTTGAAGACTTTGTACTACATAAATTAATTCAATCATAAAACAAGGACCCCTCAATATAAATAAATTTGATTTTATTCTTGGAAAAGTAAAATGGATGAATGTTAAATTCATGCCGGCACATTGGCTAAAAATGCTGAATCCACCCAACCTGTTTCCTATTTTGTCAACGAATCACCAAATTATGGGGGAATTGTCCAATTATACAAGGACCTACAGATTACCGACAGGAATTTTTCCAACTAGTAGCCAACACGCAATCAACCATTAAAAATTAATTTTAAAAAAATCTTCAATAAAAGTAATTGGATATTAAAGATATAATTAGAAACTTTATATACTTACCTATATATATAACATCCTGTATATATATAGAGAATATCTATAACACACTGTCGTAGCTTAATGTTTTTATGCGGCGTTGGCCAAACTTAAAAAAAGATACCAGTCACCACAATTTTTCCCCTGTGTATTGGTGAATATATGTTCGTTTACAATGTTCACCCAACAAAACTATATAACATACAGTTACGCGCTCGCTGCCACGCATCCCTTGCGAGAGCGGAAGTGTGTTACGGTCACGCATGTTATACAAGAGCGGGCGGCGAACACGAAGATCAGCTTACGCAGGCTTGCCACAGCGCGTGGCCAGCGATACATCTTACAGGGTTTGCGCTTCTCACCGTCAGCCTATTACATTTCCGTGTTTATCTGTAGAACTTTCTGGTGGTTTGCTGCCCTAGTTTCTCTCAGCGTGAGTCGGGATGCGTCGAACTTCCCAGGTCAAGGCTAGCGAGTATGAAAGAGCGACTGGCCTCCGAGCGGGGAGTTGATGAGAGGCTGGAGTTTTACCGACCGACGACAAGCGAGCGGCGATAGAAGTGACCACCGGGAGGGAGGGAGGGGAACCTGCGACTACAGGCATCGGTGCAGCGAATAGTGCGACTGGCAAGCTACACTATTGGACTGGGAGCGTGAGTCAAAGACATTAAATATGATGGTGACAGACAGAAAGTGTGTTAATGATGAGGAGTTCATTGACTTTAACCAAACAGAGGCTTCATGAAAGGTGTTTATACGTTTTAAAATATAAATATCATAATGGGCTCATTGAGAAATAAAAAGATTATTACTGAAGATAGATAGATTATTGTTGTAAATAACAAATGTGGTAACAAATTATAAATGTACTTTATTTTTATTAAGACCTCCATCCCTCTCGAACTCGGGTACGCCTCTCAGGCGTCTTGTAATACTGGTGTCAGAAGTGCGATGGAGGCATTAAATTGTAAATAAAGTTAGGCAATAGGCAAATACTTAGTGGTATTCAAAATTAATAAATTAACTGTAACATATGCAGACCGTAATATTAACTCTTTTTTGGACAACGAATCCAGTGAATGCTAAGTAGAAAAATGTCTGCAGAACTGGAAGCACTGCGAGCATTGATTGAGCGACTAAGTGGCCAAGTGAGCGCAAGTGCTAATAGCCTTGTTAACAAAATTAGTAGTGTAATATAAACTGCAAACTACAATGTAAACAACCAGATAACTAATGTAAGTGAATTAGTAGGTAATAAAATAGACACAGTAAATGAAAACGTAGACAGGAAAATAGAAGGCATTAGTGAGTTAGTGAACACGATAAGTGACAGTGTGAATGAAAGAATGGACAGTGTAAATGAAAAAGTGGACAGTGTAAGTGGAAGGATGGACAGCATCAAGAATGAAATGAGCGCGATGTAGAAGGAAGTGCAGAAATTTCTTCAAAAGCAGAGATCTACTATCATCACACCGGCAGGCGAGAAAAGTGAGCCAGCTGTACAAGTTGTAACCAACGCAGCCACCTAGGGGAATAGTCAGCAGCTCTGCAGCATTGGCGTCGCAAAACCAGGAGAGGGGATGGAATTCAATAAAATCNGCAGCTCTGCAGCATTGGCGTCGCGAAACCAGGAGAGGGCATGGAATTCAATGAAATTTGCTCCTAACGATGACCAGATTTCTTGTTGGGAGTACCAACGCCAGACTGAAATTGTCGCCACCCTGAATGGCTGTTCAGCTGAACAGTGGCTTACTACCTCGCGGCTGTACTGTGAGGCCCAGCTGCGAAGCCGTACCCAGCGACCAGGGGAGCCACTGCACGAGCTATGGCAAGATACTATGCGGCTCTCCCACCTATCCTTGGAAGGGTGCCCCGAGGAGGCGCGCGACATCATCGCAGTCGGTTTCATCGTCGATGCCATCGCCGACTCGAGGTACAGCCGGCGGTACATCTGGCTGCACCCCACAACATGTAGGATGCCCTAGCCCGAGCACTGGAGGTGGAGTCGGAAATACAGGGGGGAGGGGTGAGGACCCCGACGTTCGATACGGGCAGTGACGCTGAACGAAGACGACAATTATATCAAGAAGACATTGAAGGAGATGCAGACGGCCATCAGAGACATCGTTTCCAGGTGCCGAGCAACAGAACTTCGCCCCCCCTTCCAATGCTCCCAAGCAAACAGCCTGAATGTTGGTCATGCACACAGCTGGGGTCCCTGATAGCCTACTGCGCACAACAGCAGCGGCAATAGAAGCAGCAGCGGGGCAATTGGCAGCGAGAGGCAGATGAGAACCTAGCACATCCGGAAAACTTGTAAACACCGATCTTGAGGGCAAAGGTCGGTAACTGCTGGAGGGAAGCCCAATGTTCTCACACGTACGGTGTGTGAAACAGGATTGTGATGCAATACTGGTGGAGGGGAGCTTGAATAATGTTCCTTGCTAGATGGTTGTTGACGCTGGGGTGACCATAACAGTAGTAGGTAGGACCCTACATCTTCGATCCTCCCCCCCCCCAGCGATCTCCCGACGACAGTATAGAAAATGCTATTTGACTACGGTAACAGGTGATACTAAACCAGCTAGATGTAAGAGAAAAATGATCTTGAAGCTTGATGAACATATCATAAAACACAATATATACTTAGCACAAGTAGATGATGAATGTATTTTGTAACTTGATGTAATAGGTTGTCTGGGGTGCTATATCGATATTCGACTTGGTGTGCTACGGGTAGGCAGTACGGTGTTGGTGATGTCAACACGACATGATTTATCCTCCCCAATAAGCAGTCTAGTAGTCTGTGGTCAACCCACTGTTATGCCTGCTTCTAGTGAAATTGTCATTACAAGCAGATTTCAAGGAATATTTGTCAGGTTTATGGGCCCAATTGAGCCAGCAAAGAGGGTTGGTTTCGTGACAGGTAAAGTCGTTATAGCAAGGACTTTGGTCTCTTCTAATTCAGACAGATTTCTATTTAGAATGATAAATTTGTCCGATAGTGCCATTCGTCTTGAGGAATTGGTCATGATAAGTGTTAGCAAGCAGGTCGCACATATACTTCCAAATGTTCCACGATATTCTAGAGTATAACAAATAGAATGTCCTCTACCAGAAGTACTGGAGGAACTGCTAGTTAGAACAAAATAAAATCTTAAATGGCGACAGGAGAAGGTTGTCTCTGAATTATTGCAGATAAATAGGGATGCCTTCTCGTGTGGACCAAATGACCTTGGAAGGATGCCTTCTCGTGTGGACCAAATGACCTTGGAAGGAGTGATGTTACATGCCACCACATAGATACAGGCGATGACATACTAATAAAGCAGCCACCAATGTGTCTGCCAATAGCTTCGCAAGAGGAAATGAATGATCTGGATGTGATAGAAGCAACAGTTAGTCCATGGTCATCCCCCATTTTTCTTGTTATTAAGAAAGATGGATATCTGAGGTTTTGTGTAGATTATCGTAAGTTTAATAATCTGACAAAGAAATACTATTATCCACTTCCAAGGATATATGATACACTAAACAGGCCAGCAGGATCGCTATGGTTTTCCTCTTCGAACATGAAGAATGGGTACTGGCAGTGCGAGGTGGACTCTGAGGACCAAGATAAGACTGCTTTTTCTGTCGAAAGGAAAAAAACCTGGCAGTTCAAAGTTATGCCTTTTGGGCTATGAAATTACCCTACCACTTTCGAACAGCTGATGGGAAAAATCCTGCCTTTAGATATCTGTCAGGTTTACCTAGATGACATTGTTGTGACAGGAAGGATATTTGAAAGGCACCTTTCACTATATGACTCTGTATTCCAGAGAGTGGCCGCAGCCAACTTGAAACAAAATCTTACGAAGTGCCACCTGTTCCGAAAGAAAATAAATTTCTTGGGACATGTAATGTTGAACGATCGCCAAGCCACTACATGAAATGGCTAAGGTAAAAATGAACTTTCATTTGGTCACTGAATATGAAGATGCANCACGATCGCCAAGCCACTACATGAAATGGCTAAGGTAAAAATGAACTTTCATTTGGTCACTGAATATGAAGATGCATTTAGTAAGCTAAAGAAAATTCTGATATCTCCACCAGTCCTGGGTTTCCCGAAAAGTTAGGCCACGTTCATTTTGGACACTGATACTAGTGATGTAGGCATTNATCTCCACCAGTCCTGGGTTTCCCGAAAAGTTAGGCCACGTTCATTTTGGACACTGATACTAGTGATGTAGGCATTCGAGCTGTGTTACCTCAGATTTTGGATGCGAAGGAAAAACCTCTAGAATATTTCATTAAGGCATTGCAAAGGCTGAGAGAAATTACTGTGTTACAAACAGAGTGCTTCTGGCAATGGTGTAGGCAATTTCACACNATCTCCACCAGTCCTGGGTTTCCCGAAAAGTTAGGCCACGTTCATTTTGGACACTGATACTAGTGATGTAGGCATTGGAGCTGTGTTACCTCAGATTTTGGATGGGAAGGAAAAACCTCTAGAATATTTCATTATGGCATTGCAAAGGCTGAGAGAAATTACTGTGTTACAAACAGAGTGCTTCTGGCAATGGTGTAGGCAATTTCACACATTCAACCCTACCTTTATTGCAGACATTTTATTCTAGGAGCCGAATATGCATCATTACACTGGATACTAAATTTTAAGAACCCTGAAGGTCAAATAGCCTGGTGGATACAGCATCTGAAAGAAAATGACTTTGAAATACATTGCAGATCTGGATGCCTACACATCAATGCAGATTCAATTTTCTAAAAGGTCAGGTGAGTCAATCTGAAATCATTGTGAACGCCGGGAAGACAAGAGTGGCGAATCACTGAAGGTACATAGGAAATTACTTCAAGATTCTCTATCTTGTAACGGGTTTCCTACCTGGAGTGATGATGGTATTAGGAAAGATCAGCTGAATGATCTCACTTTGCAGCCATTACTTAAGTGGAAAACAGTTGTCTGATGTCANTACTTAAGTGGAATACAGTTGTCTGATGTCCAAAATGAGAAGAATATCTCGTCTGAGCGCAGCAGTCAAAGCATACTTGGCACAATGGAATTCCCTCGTACTGAAAAATGATGTAATTAACATAAACTGGGAAAATAATAATGGTAAACATACACAGTTATGGTTCGTCCTCCCAGAATGCAGAGTAACTGAAGTCTTAAAGGAACTGCATAATGCGGCAGCCATTGGGCACTTTGGTGTTAATAAGACCCTTGGTAGGTTTATACTGAGGTTCTACTGTCTTCATTGTCGGGAGAATGTTGAGATAGGCCCAAGATCCAGGGGACAAGAGGTCGCCACCAAAAATACGTTGTTAGAGCCCCATTCGAGAGGATGGCAGTAGATATTCTGGGCCAGGTGCCTGTCTCAGAGAGGATTAATCGTTATCTACTGGGGGCGCAATATTTCTCTACTAAGTGGCCTCAGGTCATTCTCCTTCCGAACCAGGAAGCATGTGCTGTGGCTGATGCACTCATAGTTCATGTCTTCTCCAGGTCTGGTCTGCCCCTAAAACTCCATTCTGATCAGGGAAGAAACTTTGAAGCTGGTGTGTTGCACGCAGTAACAATTATTCTGGGGATGGAAAAGACTAGGACTACAGCCTTACACCCTTAGTCAAATGGAATGGTCGAGAGGCTTAACCACACTCTTCAGCAGCACCTGTCGATCTTTGTGGCAGACAACATAAATTATTGGGATTTAAAGGTGTCATTGTTTCGCCTTGCTTACTGCTCGGCAGTTCACAAGGATAACACCATCAAGGATACTGTTTGGAAGAGAGCTATGCGTTCCTAGTGACCTGCTGTTTGGCCGACCGACAGAGGAGAGAGCTGCTGCTCCTGATTTTGCCAGCTAATTACATAGACTAGTTGGCATTCATGATTCTGCTCGACAGCACCTCAGAATAAACAAGGTCAAGATGAATTCACAGTATGATAGGAGAATGTTGGGCGAGGTATTTCAAAAAGGATAACTGGTGTGACTGTACAACCCTCACAGACAAAAAGGGCACTGCCCGAAGCTACAGAAATATTGGGAAGACCCGTACAGGATTCTGAAAAATATCAATTATGTGGTCTTTCGGATTTGTCGTCAAGGCTCTCGGGCAAAGCCGAAGGTTGTCAATATCGACCAACTAGCACTACATTCCAGATGCTGCAGTAACTGTTCTGGACAAACAGACTTGAGGAGGGCGCATTGTCACCCGCCCGCTGCTTCGCATCTCTTGCGAGAGTGGAAATGTGTTACGGTCATGCATGTAACACAAGAACGGGCGGCGAACACGAAGATCAGCTTAATCAGGCTTGCCACCGCACATTGCGGCTTGCTGCCCTAGATTCTCTCAGCGTGACTCCGTGTGCGTCGAACTTTCCAGGTCAAGCCAAGCGAGTATAAAAGTGCGACAGGCCCCAGAGCAGAGAGTTAATGAGTGAAGGAGTGACTGGAGTTTTAGCGACAGAGGACGAGTGAACGACGAGAGAAGTGAGCATCGGTGCAGCGAATAGTACGACTAGCAGGCTGGACTATTGGAATGGATGCATGAGTGAAATACATTACAGATGATGGCGATAGACAGGAAATGTGTTAATGAAGAGTATGAGTTGATCGACTTTAACCAAACAGAGACATTAAGAAGGACGTTAATTACAGTTAAAATAGATTTTAAATATTGGGCTCGCTGAGAAATAAAAAGAGTAAATGTGGTGATAGATTAGTGCTGTAAATAACAGCTGTGTGAATAAATTAAAAATCAAACTTAGTTCTTTAATATTTGTTAAGACCTCCATCCCTCACTAACTCGGATACGCCTCTCAGGTGTCTTGTAGCAATACTAACAGCAAAGAAAATAAAGGTTTTCCAAGAACACAACAAACACTGACTGATAAAGTTCATTTTAAGTGACATTAGTGAAAAAACAAAACTTTTTATTAGATGCTTGTGGTTACACAATTTTGGCCCCAGCTAACAGTGAGTAAACTCATCGATCGTTATGTTTTGTACATTGTTCCTGCGTATTGCTGACTATTTTCAAATTAAAATTATCAAATTTATTGAAATCATTTATAATTAATCAAATACTATGAATTCGCAAATCTTCATTTTGTAATAACTACTTCCAAATTTTGATGTAAAGTGTAAATTGTCGCTTGCAAAATGTTGCCCTAAAATGAAATATATACTAATTACCAGCGGTATAACAACCAAAAAGTTAAAATATGTTACCTTTCCTATTTTTAATTTTTTTTTTAATTTTTCCGGTTTTTTTAAATTTATTTTCTGTGAACTGCCAATTTCACTAAAATTTCTCTGTAGAATATTGGTCGGCATATTCCCTTGGGTCGTATCGCTATGGATAGGAGAGGCAGGCTCCTGCTCTTGCCGTGTTTTCACTTGCTCTGCGTTGGGTACCATGACCACTTGATACTATCGTCAGCCATTTACGGTCATTCTGGCGCTGTTTTCATTGTGCTTATACACTGAAGAGTAAAAAAAACTGGTACACATACCTGATATCGCGTAGGGCACACACGACCATGCAGAAGTGCCGCAAGACGACGTGGCATGGTCTCGACTTATGTCTGAACGTATGCAGGAGGCATTGAAATCTGCGCCAATTTGAGAAAGGGTTGTACGTCTCTCACGTTTAATGATTCTCGTCAGTCGTCGTTTGCCCCGTTCGTTCACGATCTTTTCCCGGCCACAGCGATGTCGAAGATTTGATGTTTTACCAGATCCCCGATATTCACAGTACACGCGAAAATTCATATTTTATCGCTACCTCGGAGATGCCTGTGTCCCATCTGTCGTGCGCCGACTATAACACCACGTTCTAACTCACTTAAATCTTGATAACCTGCTATTGTAGCAGAATTAACCGATCCAGACGCCTGTGGTCTTATATAGGCGCTGCCGACCGCTTCGCGTTACTCTGATTGGTTCCATGCCGGACAGACCAGCCAGTTTGGCCGGACATTTGGGTAAAAAGGCCGGACACCCTACATTATTGAGGATTTTGTGTCTGAGTATTAATAGGTACGACAAAAAAATTGTATGTAAAATCAAGCTTTTTTGATTACTACCATAAATCTTGTTAAATTCTAATGAAATATAAATAAAATCGAATGCCAAATCAGTCTAAGTACTTTATTATTAATCAGTCAAATAAAGTCATCAGTCAAAATTAGATTCTAGATAAACATTTATCAACATTTTTAAATTCTTCTTAAATTCTAATGAAAGGCAATTGCACAAATAAGTCTTATTTACCTGCTATTACTTCCCAAAGCAAAACAAAATAAAAAAACAATCTAAACAAAACAAAACTTTTTCTCTTTAAGTTAAACAATAAAAATAATTATTCATATTTTTGGTTGTCAGAAACCTGCTTTAAAAGCTCAGTTTCTTTTAAAATGCAATTGTAAAAATCCTTACACGTCAAATGTTTTAAATTAAATTCTACAACCAACATTTTAGCTACAGTGTCAACATGTAATCTGTTGCGTTCTTTTGACCATTGCTGACCTATCAAGGAAAAAACTCTTTCAACGTTTGCGTTATGTCCTGGGATCGCAAAGTAATACTGACAAATAGTTAGGAATTCTGAAAAGCAATCTTGACTACTCATCGATTTAAAATAGACTACCCATTTCTTGTGTGCTAACAGCTTCTTGAAATCAACGTTCTCTTTGTTATTATTCAGAAAACTTTTAAGGTTTTGCAGTTGGTCAAAACATTTGCTATCGTCAACTTTAACGTTGTTTTGTGATAGGATACTTATCGTATCGGAAACTTGATTCCATTCAGGAACATCTTTTAAAGTCATCCATGTGAAATGTTTTGTGTCTTTGTATAAGTTTTCAGTCCAAGATCGTAAATATTGTACTGCAATAATGTACATGTTTTTAATATCCTCTTTGAAAGCAGTCACCTGTTCAGAATTTTCGTTATTGTCTTTGAATTTACGCAAAATAGAAGTCACTTTCAGTGGATAAAAGTCTTGTTCAATCCTTGCATTTATGCTATTCATTATCTCAGAACAGTTTTCCAAAACCTCATTTACAGAAACATGAGCCTTCTCTGTATCTTTGATGCGATTTTGATAAATGGCCATGAAAGAATGAACAGCCCAACAATAGCCTTCGTTAAGGTCATTTTCAAAAAATTCTTTCAAAGTTCTGGATGCATTATTCTTTTCCTTTTTCAGGAAATATGACTTAAGGGGCTCAAACATTTGTAAAATCCTTTCTATCGCTGGGAAGAGACTCAGCCAGCGCGTCTTTGAATGATAAAGTATTTGTTTGAAATGAATGTCTAATTCTGAGCTAATACTTTTGAGTTCCTCTGTACGTACGGTAAATGTAGCAAAATGATTGTGAATCTGCATGACAATACTTTCAAGACACAATGGCAAGGAATCAAGAGCACTATGGACAGAATTATTGAAAATATGTGCAACACAGCCGACTCCAATAATATTCTGATTATTCGTTAGAGATTTTAATGTAAAGAAAACATTACTTTGCCCTCCTCTGTCTTTGCCGCCAAAATTTGTAGCAGCATTATCAGCCGAAAATGCTACTAGTTTGTCTGAGAGGTTTTTGTCACGCAGTGAATCGTAGACGTAATTAGATATCGTATCGGATGTCTCATTTTTTTGTGATTGAATATCTATTAAGGAGACCTGAATTCCGTCTTTCTGATAGTCAAAATACTGAATTAACAGCGGGAATAACTTGATAGCACCGTGATTGCTTGCGTCAGTGGAAGCGCTTATGTACTTTATATCAGACAAGTCCTCCAATATATTTTTTAAAACATATGGCGCAAGAACATTTTTCAAAATTGCTTCTGCCTTTGTTCTCGCACAGGTTATTCCTTTTGCAATGTTTGAATCAGCATAAAGGCACTTCTGAAGTGGTACTGTACAGTCTAATGAATTAAATGACTGATTGTGTTTTACCGTGTGAAAAACTAAAGTAGCCTCAGCCGCTTGCACTTCTGTTTTTGGTCCCGATCTTGCTATTACAAAATTGTCTATTTTCGACGAACACGCAGCGGTCCTAATATTTTTCCGATGCTTTTCGGTATTTAAGTGCTTTTCGAGATCATATTTTCCCTTACTGGCTATTGATATTAACTGGTCGCAAAGCTCACACTTCACCTCCGACGGTTCTGCTGTCGGCTTAAACATTTTATATGTTTTTTTTAATTCTTCTGAAAAAATACATTTCCTCTTTGGCATTTTGAGATCTGAAAATAAATAAAATGACTGTTTTTTTGTTTGTCATCGCATCACTTGCAGTTGCACCCATAATAATGTCTGAATTAAAGTAGCATCAATAAAGTACAGTACAAACAATACTTACCAAAATTATTGTCGCTGAATACAAAAACTGACGACGCAACGTGCGCTAACAATCAAGGAATGAACAGACAGACAACTGACAGAGCGGGAGTGTATCTGGCGGCGGCGCGGCGCGGCGCAGGGGGGCGGGCGGGACTGCGGGAGCGACCGACAGTCGACTCGCCTGCGCTCGGCCACGCTCGGCGCTCGCTCGTTTGCGAAATGTAAAAAACCTAACAAAAGCCGGACAAGCCGGACACCGTTTATTTTGGCCGGACACGCAATCAAAAAGCCTAACTATGTCCGGCTTTATCCGGACGCCTGGCAACCCTACACACGCCTATAGCAGTTTTTTGGCCCTTCAGTGTAGTAACTCAGCTTTTAATTCTTCCCAACACTTCCAAGGTTTGTTTTAAACTATTAACCAGATAACTTATTTACTTTTGAATTAATATTTTTCATTAAATATTTGGCTGTAAACTGATATTTAAAATTTAATACTCCCTCTTATTCTTTAATATACAACGAAAGTTGCCTACTAAATTCCGCCGTTCCTGGCAATCCATCGAAAAGAAACAGTGAATGATATTTACAAATGACCTTGACCAAGCAAACCAAGCGTCCTTGACCAAGCAAATCTACCATATCTCCCCTGCGGATTTTGCAGGTAATTATGTCTTCCGCTTAAAAGCCCTGGGAGTAAATGCCATTATTGATGATTGTATTCTGGATCCTGATTTACTTTGTTGTTTAGCAATCGGAAGCTATTAATAACGGTATTATGATGTTACATAGTAACTTTAAGGCCAAAATAATTCCCCACCTTAAAAAAAGCATTTGATGCAAAATCGNTACTTTGTTGTTTAGCAATCGGAAGCTATTAATAACGGTATTATGATGTTACATAGTAACTTTAAGGCCAAAATAATTCCCCACCTTAAAAAAAGCATTTGATGCAAAATCGATTTATGTGACTATTGTTNCAGGTAATTAGGTCTTCCGCTTAAAAGCCCTGGGAGTAAATGCCATTATTGATGATTGTATTCTGGATCCTGATTTTCTTTGTTGTTTAGCAATCGAAAGCTATTAATAACAGTATTATGATGTTACATGGTAACTTTAAGGCCAAAATAATTCCCCACCTTAAAAAAAGCATTTGATGCAAAATCGATTTATGTGACTATTGTTCCCACCGATTTTCCTCAAAGAGTACCTCAAAAAATTATTGTTGAACCGGCTCGCATTCCCTCTGTGTCATGTATTTACTTAAGCCTATACAATACAATGCTCTTTATATTTATAAACGTAAGTAAATAACGTAAATTATTGATATTCATGAACATCATTCCCATTTCATGTTAAAAATGAAAAAATTAATAAATTCTTTAAACGATGCTAGTACAAGTTTTTTCAGTAGATCTGTCCCCAACTTCTAAAGACAAAATTATTTAATCCCTTAAATTTAAATAGATTTATGTTGTAAATGGATTTTCTGCCCCATAGTTACAGCTAATACAAAATGTTAAGTACTGGAGACCGTATTATATGAATCTAACTCATTATATCATGTTATGCTTTTGCTTAATTATAACTTTTTGGTGTTTTGTCAAAATGTATTTGATTTTACAATTTGCTGTAATAAGTCTTATATATCTAAGTATACGATGTTTGTATTTGTGCTGCGCTAAGTAATTATTTTGTTTTCCTTGTTTCCTCTCTTGTTTATAATATTTCTATTGTAATTATTAATTTTTATTCTTATATTAATAAACAAAAACGTAAATAAATCAAGAAAGCCACTGCTACGTTTTTAACCAGAGATATCATAGTAGAGGGAGACGCAGAGTGGCTGCCAATGGAGCACGCACGCGACTATGTAACACGCGGAGTTCTTTCAAAAGTACTGCATCCATTACCAACATTTACCAGAGTGTACAATTTAATTTGCATATGAAAGAAGGAAGCTCGTACTTTTTAACTCTGTAAAATATTTTGCTAGAGTTAACTTATTTAGATGTTTTGAAATAAAAATTTAATAAAACTTTTTTTAATGAAAAATGAAGCGTATTTACATTCTGTATGCTTTAGGAAGCATATTTTGCGAATCCCCTTAGCACCCTCCCGATTGCTCCTTCATCAAGCAAGATCATGATATTCTGATTGTAATGTATTTACATATTGAGAATAGCTTAGAAGTATTTAAATAATTGATTTTATGGGTGTATATTTCAGTTATAAAAATAATAACTTCGTTTGCCGAGAAATTTTACTGTATTATTAAAAAAAAATTTTAACTTTCTTATTTAGTTTTTTACATACAATTAGAGTAGTTACAATGGTTGTCTTGCTTCATAAAGTTTTTTTACAACAAATAATTTATAAAGCATTAAAAATAAAAATACACTTAAATTTTTATAAAAAATTTACTTTTGTTAACAATTTTTAAAAATCATTTTAACAATTAAATTCTAGAAAAATTTGTCTTATTGCCACAAAATATGTGCTTTCTTCTTTTATACGAAACATAAATCGAACGTTTTTTTCAATTGTAGTAGAGCCTGTAATTCTTTTTTTTATGAATTCTGCGTGTTATACTGTCAGCTGTAATGCCTAAAAGGCTAAGGGAATAAATACGGATTGAGAGGTAGTGTTTTTGAATAATCTATTAACATGTCGAAAGTTTATATATTGAAATAAATTTGATGGTGGTGAGTTTCGAAAACACAACCCTTAGCACGATAGTCGAACACCTTACATAGTTATCGGCATGAACCAGCATATTCCATCAGTGAAAGTTAAGTGTTTCTTTTGAACATACAAAAGGAATTCGAAGTAGTCCAAGTCCCTGCCGCTAGATAGCTTGTTTTAAACAAATAATTGAAGTTATATTTCAAATCCCATGAACGTTAGTGTAAAGATACAATTACTGTAATCGTTTTAGCAAATTACACATATAAATGTAAAATTACCGAAAATTTGTATGTGTAAATATACGCTCACTGATACTCCAAAATGCAATGTAAGTTTACACACACACGGTCAATGTAAAATTACAAAATGGAAGATGTACAATTATACTGACATTGAGTGTTCATACAACGACCATGTAGCAGTAAAAATACACAATTTAAAGTTTAAAACAGGGAGCGGGTGTGTTTTTACAAATACTTCAAAATATGTAACGTAAGACGGACATTTTATTTATTAAGCTATACATTCGTGTATTTTCACCAAAGACTTGTAGTACTCTCTGGATAATTAATAACAGTTGTGTAAGATTACACGTACTGTAGTTGGTTTTACAAATTACGCATACAAAATGCAAAATTACCAAAAATATGTATGTGTAAATTTTCATGTATTTTTTACAGTGTAGAGCTGTGGTCAGACTTATTTCCCAGAGTTCAAGTATTGTTTGATTTAAATAGTGAAACTCGTTGCATTTTTAATTCGACTGTAATAACGTCGTATCTTACATCACAAAGTCTTGCATTAGATGGGTTCCATTTATCTCATTTGCAGTTCTGCAGCCATATCACGCATTTCACCAAAGGAAATTTAAACACCCAAAAACCCGCAGCTGTGCTGTTTGCACAGTTTGGTGCAGAACAACCCACCTTTGTGAGCAAAAAACATTGTATTCAAGCGTTACTGCCAAACCATCCGTGTTTCTCCCAATTTTTACATAATATAGAGGCCGCGGGAAGCAGAAACTTGAATTTGATCGGTTACTCCCAGCACGCTGCCTGCCGCTAACGTTTATTCTACTAAGGTTGGTAGAAACAAAACGAGTTTTCTTATGAGAGAGTTTGGCACAGGAAAAAATTTTCTGCCGCTAGGTGCGCTAAGTTTACAAAAGGTAACTTTTAATTAAAACTTCAAGCTTTAGCTACGTGAATAATAAAAATAGAATTTTACTTAGTTACGAATTTATTTTATATTAGATTTTTGATTATTGCAATTATCTTGTTTTTTAACATAGAAAATAGCCGAAACTAGCGCTTACCTAGTGGCGAAAATTTTCCCTTCGCCAAACTTTTAACATTCATCTCCCCGACCTGTAGTAGGAGTAATCTTACTGCAGCACGTTGGACCAAAAATGGCGGACGAGTATACCCAGTCTTTATAGTGCACTAGCCGCGCCCATGACGTCACCGTGAGTCACCGGCCGACCGCACAGCTAGAGCTCTCGTATACTCCATTGTACAGAAGTAGGGCCTATACAAAATTTTGGCAGTTATAGAAATGTAGTGCAACAACAATGTATCCAGTGCCACAACAATGTATCCTTCCGCCACAACTGTTCTGTCTATGAAGAAAAACAATGCGTGCAAACAAATGCTATTGTCAATGTAGGTTACCATTACAACTTACTTAATTTTTGTTATGGTCATGTCATTCTGCCGAGGCTCTGTTAATTTTATTGCAGGTGGATGGGGTTTAAAAAAATTGGGGGGGGGGGGCCTTATTTAATTTAACCTTCATTCATAATACTACACTGTTTTACAGCTTTTATAACTAGGTGGCATTGTTTTGAACTACATATTGTTTTAATGGACCAGTGGAAAATTTTGTACGTGCGGAAGTAACATTCAGATCATTATAAACTTTTAAAGTTTTAACCTCACCGAAAGAAGAAAACGCGATAAAATGTTGTAGTTCGTACCGATGCGAATAATAAACACATACCGTATGTACGTAAATATTTTTGGCGAAGTAAAGCTTACGATTGTCATATTTTCGCTATATAACAAATGTGTTATTTTTCCACCACAAAACAGCACTGAAATGGTAGTCTAGGACACGTATATTTCAAACATTAAAATAGTAACCGTTTCGAAATACATTATTTACAATACACACTGACTCACTGTTCGTAATTCCTATTTGCAACTCCTGAACACATGTGTCTTGGACACGTTGTCTGCCACCGATAAGAAATAATTCGCAGAATCATTCAGTAAACACGACACTTTGCCAGTTTCCCGAGACTTATAAACTGCAAAACGAAAATAAACGATAAAGTTTCATGACGGTACGGAAAATGACGGACCAAGCCACACTGTAAAAAATATATGTAAATTTACACGTACCATTTTTGGTAATTTTACATTGTGTATGTGTAATTTGTAAAAACAACTACAGTACGTGTAATTTTCCACAAATGTTCTTAAGAATCCGGATAATAATACAAGTCTTTTGTACGAATACATTAATGTATGGCTTAATAAACATAATGTAGGTGTTAATTTACACATTTTGAAGTATTTATTAATACCTTAAATTGTGTATTTTTACTGCTACATGAACGTAGTATAAACACCCGAAGTCTGTGTGGTTCTACATCTTCCATCGTGTAATTTAAGGGTAGCTATATGTGTTTGTTAAAATCGTGCGATCTAGCGGTAGGGAGTAGAACTACTTTGAACTCCATTTGCGTGTCCAAAAGGAAAACTTAACTCTCGCTGATATGATATGCTGGTTTTGCAGGTATGACTTGGGAGGGTTTTGGCGGCTCTTAACAACGAGGTTTTGTGAATCAATGAGGGTGAAATAAGCGGGAATGGAGCAGCACCGGAATGCAAGGGCAGGGGAAACGGGAGATCCACGAGAATACCCGCTGACCAGCAGCATCGTTCGGCACGATTCCCACTTGCGAAAATCCAGAAAGCAGTTGCGGGTTATTGTTTCCTGTAGAAAAGGTCTTTACGGTGTCTACGGCGGTTTTTCCCTTTCACTTCTTAGTTATAGTACTTAAGCTATAAGTACACTCAGGGAGGTTTACATGGCCCTAAACGCGGCCATAGCAGCCCAACCCCTTGCTGCCGCCATGCATGTCCCCTTGCATGATCCCCACCCCCCTAGTAGGCGTATGAGGCCTAACCCTGAGACACACATAGCTCCCTTACCTACAGCGGAAGCAAACTTAACACTTAGATTTAGGGTAGGTTAGGGAAAAAAAAGAAGTTGTGAATGTTGTGAGAAAATTCAGAAATTCTATGTTATTTTAATAAACATCACACAGACGTAAGAACACTTTGAAAGTTGTTTTTGGATACGTATGTTTACAATCCATCTGGGCGACATTGTGGTGAAAGTCATGATATCACGAGAGCCATCACGTTGCGAGATGTTGTAGCAGACAGAACAAGTGGCAGGAGGGCATTAGGACAACCCTTGTTGCCGGGGAAGGGCGCGAGCGGGGGGTAAAGTAGAGTATAACAAGGCCGGGAGAGTGGTGAATTATGTGCGCTGTGAGTGGCCAGGGGTGACTTAGGACATTGAGGGAAGTGTGTCGGGTATCCTGTCTACCTGCGGACAAGCTNCCTAACCCTGAGACACACATAGCTTTCCTACATACAGAGGAAGCAAACTTAACACTTAGATTTAGGGTAGGTTAGGGAAAAAAAAGAAGTTGTGAATGTTGTGAGAAAATGCAGAAATTCTATGTTATTTTAATAAACATCACACAGACGTAAGAACACTTTGAAAGTTGTTTTTTGTATACGTAAGTTTACAATCCATCTGGGTGACATTGTGGTGAAAGTCATGATATCACGAGAGCCATCACGTTGCGAGATATGTTGTAGCAGACAGAACAAGTGGCAGGAGGGCATTAGGACAACCCTAGTTGCCGGGGAAGGGCGCGAGCGGGGGGTAAAGTAGAGTATAACACGGCCGGGAGAGTGGTGAATTATGTGCGCTGTGAGAGGCCAGGGGTGACTTAGGACATTGAGGGAAGTGTGTAGGGTATCCTGTCTACCTGCGGACAAGCTTGTCTCGCCACACTGGCGGCGGCAGTCCTGTGTTCCGCATGCCGCGACCATCTTCCCCGCCCCCTGAGGACAGGCGGCGCCCCGAAAGGAAAACTGGCAATTTTCCCGGAAAGTGTGGAATGTCCGGTCTTCTTATAACTGGTTCACTGTAACCGTCGTTCAAGACCCATATATATATATATATATATATATACATAGGATATTTTATGGTTTCGTCACATGATATCAACGAAAACTTGATATACGTATCAAATTATTTACAAAAATTAGTAATTTTATTTTATTTTACTGTAAGCATGAGACTTTTAACTTAAAATACTGATTTTCATAAATTCAAAAAGGTGTTTTTGACACAAAGTTGTGTTTCAGCTAAAGATTTACCTTAAGTCACATGAATGTCATATTAAGGCCCTGAGCTTAAACCAATGGTGCCCTAGGCAAGCACACATTTAATTTTCATTTCAAAGTCACTATTTTTTATTTATTTTTATTTATTTATTTATTTTAGCAGCATGCTTTCAGAATTCGATGCCTCTTAACTTCTTAAAACAATTCAACTGGCGATTCTTCACTCAAGTCATCAAGGCAATATTAACGAAGTTGAGTGAACAGAAACGTTAAATTATACCCGTGACAATGTATATATAACACTGGCACTTTATAACTTACCGACCGGCATGCAATCAGCCGGATATCATAATAACCGCTTTTGTCGTTAGTTTTCACATTTGTTACTAGAATACCAGAGATGCAAAAAAAAAAAAAAAAGGCGTATGCTGTAAATAAATTAAAAATTTTAAGTTTATGATTTCATAATATATTTTTATTGCAATTTACACCTTTTTTTTTTAAATTCTCCTTTTAACTTTTCCCTCGCCCCTCTCCGTGCCTCCTGATGTCGTGGGCACTTTCCCAGTCGGCCATGTTGTAACACAGGCCCTGGATGTTGGCAATTTATTCGATATCTGTCACTTGGTTAACCTGGGATTACGGTTTTAAGTTTTAACTATTTAGACTTTAAATTTTAACTGATAATTTAAAATTGAAATACGGACGAGCAGCACGCAAAATAAAATAAAATAAATAATAATTTTTTTATGGCATTTTAATGACTAGGGGAAATATTTTGAGCTGTAGCCTCATGTGTTAATTTGGCTCAGTTTTGAGATTTGTAAGGAAAAATGTATACATGTTTAATTCTTACAGTTTTCTTTACTGGTGTAATTAAAATAATCTCCTTCTTTCCGTCCTTTTTAGGCTGTTATTTCATGTAAAAAATAACTAATGTGTTAAAAAAAAGTAGAAAATATTTTTTTACTCTTAAATATCCATAACATTCGCTGCTTTATTTCGTATTTTCGCCCACTGAATACCTCCCGCAGAATGCTGAAGTCCACATTAGCTAGCAGCTGACGCCTATCCTTAGTCTCAACGTCGATAGAGTGTCACTTTAAAACTCTTACAAACGAAATTCTTGCAAAAACGCCAGTTAGGCCTATTGCCGTAACATCTATACAAGTAACAACATTTCAGCTGTCTAGTATCATCATGGTTAGTTTCTGGAAATCTATCATTTTAATTATTTCTTAAATTCAAAACTCAAGAAAAACGCTAGTTAGTTTTTAATTTTTTCTAGTGGTAGCCAAGAATTATGAAGGGTACATACTGTGATAGTGAGTTTTCGAACTTCTTAACATAAGTAGAGTGGATAGGTTTGGGCAGCTCTTAATATCGAGGTCTTAAGAGCCGATGAGGGTGTGAAGCAAGGTAAGGATGGAGCAGCGTCGGAATGCAAGGGCGGAGGAAACGGGAGATACCCCGAGAAAACTCGCCCACCAAAGGCATCGTCTGGCACAATCACGTGCGAAAATCTGGGAGCGACCTCTCCGAGAATCTAACACTGTTCGCTTTGGTGGGAGACGAGCGCTCTAGCCGCTACACGACTGCGGCCCCTCCTAACATGGGACTTGACCGTCTCAAGGTGCGCGCGACAAACGGAAGTTACATACGCACAGAAATTGTTTGTTGTTATATCAGTAGTGTCAATATATTCAGATACATATTTCTGATATTCCTCATTGTGTAACGTTGCACAACATAACACTTTCATATGACACTAAGCCACGGAACTGTGTTTCCTGATTCGGCGTGAGCGTTGCTTTCAAAGTACTGGTCATTNTCAGCGTTGCTTTCAAAGTACTGGTCACTACATTAAAGCACTTGTTGCAATTATCAGCAATTATTACATAAGTCTCATTTCAGAAGAACTCAGCCACTAGCGAACAAGTTCCAATACACAACTGCACATAGAAACAGGTCCACCGAGAGTGAAAGATGTTTGATTGGAAGATGGTAAAGGAGGATGGGGGGGGGGCACTGGTCTCCGGTCTCAAAGGAGGCCATATTGTACACGATTTGATGAAAACAAAGATGTATTGCAGGTAAATTGGAATAAATTTCATAAAGTATTCAATAAAACTTTTGTACTAGTTTGGTTATTCACATAATAATATACTGAAATACATAAAATATCACGTTCTTTGAGGTCCATTTCATTTACAGAAAAGTAATACGGACCCACGGATCCTCAGGGACTGTCGACGGCTCTACATAGAAAATTTGAGCATAGGGTGACTGTCTGACAGTGCCTTTGATAGATACATCTGTTCTTGTTCAAAGCGCCCAACTAAGGAATTCTATGGAGTACGTGATATGTCATAGTAATGCAAACTATAGGCTGTTCAC